>NW_019104506.1:1808338-1850804 GCF_001995035.1 Momordica charantia
GATATTAGAAAATGTTGGGAGAGGTCAAAATCTCTTGACATTTTTACAAACCATCAGGAGAAGTCAACTTCTACCGACATTTTCTGAAAAAATGTTGGGTACTTTTTATTTTCTTTAGTTTGCAACAATATTTATCCCTCAAACGTCGGGATAAGTACACCACTCCTGAAGTTTTAAAAAACTATTGTCTCAAACCCTTATTGATAGTTTAATTCTAAAAATACCGGGCCGAGTAGTAAAAATAATCCCTACGCCTTATTACAAAACATCGGGATAGCTTTATTGGTTTAAGTTTGTCATCGAACTTTTCCCGATAAGTAGCCTTTACCAGCATTTGTTGAAAAACTTCGGGAGATGTTTCATATTTCCTGAGGGCTTATTTTTTATCGAGAATAATAACTATTGCCAAAATCATACAAGTGTGTGATTTAACTTAGTAAGAAATACATGACACTAAACTAATTAAAAAACCCTATTGTTAAAAAAGAAACAAAAAATTAAAAGACTACGTTTTTCAAGCAAAAAAACTGTTGGTCTTCTCGAGCAATTTGGTGATACCCATAAAGATCAATGACTTCACGTCTTCCAAACCAAACCACTGTCTCTTCACTTCCTTTATTAATTGTCTCGTGCTATATCTTTATAACTAAATCACAACTCACAACACCAGAGTAAAGAAACAAGAAGGAAGTTTTTGAAATCTCTTGAGATTAATAATGAATCGAATAGCTATGTGAAACTTGAGGGAGACATGTTTAAAAGCTGCCCACTTCTCCAACGTTTGGTTATGCGAGGTCGTTTGTTCGCACGTGTGAAAGTCACTGCTCCGAAACTTGAATATTTGCCAATCACGAGGTTGATTCATTATTGTGATGATTGGTTTCCAGGGATTGTGTTGTATACACCTCAGCTGGCATCCGTAAAATTTGAAAGTGTTCTGCCATTTTTGTTCTCAACTCATGCTACTCTCCGGGGTGGATGTGATTACACCGAGATATTCAATTGGCCTGACTATGTTTGAAAGTCTTGACATGCATCTTATGGATGTAGTCATGACATATTTATATGGATCTCTTGATAATGATATATACATATATAAAAATCCCTCAAGGATTTAAGGTACCTGAAACGTATAACCAAAGTTCTCGAGAACTCTATTCAATAAAGTTACAGAATCATTATATGGATTAAAACAATTAGGACGAATGTGGTACAATCGCCTAAGTGGATATCTGCTTAAAGAATGATATCAAAATAATCCAATTTGTCCTTGTATTTTTATAAAGAAATCACAGTCAGAATTTGCTATAATAACTGTGTATGTTGATGACTTGAATATAATTGAAACTTGTGAAGAGCTTTCAAAGGCAATAGAGTATCTTAAGAAAGAATTTGAAATGAATGATGTCGGAAAAACAAAATTTTGTGTTAACTTGAAAATTGAACATTTAGCAAATGAGGTATTTGTGCATCAATCAACTTATACATAAAAAGTTTTAAAAAGATCTTATATGGACAAAGCACATTCATTGAACATTCCAATGAAAGTTTGTTCACTTGATGTGAAGAAAGATATATTTCGACCTAAAGAAGATAATGAAGAACTTCTTGGTCCTGAGGTACCATATCTTAGTACAATTGGTGCACTTATGTATCTGACTAATAATACATGACCAGATATAACATTTTCAGTTAATTTATTAGCTAGATATATTCTTCTCCAACAAAAAGATATTGGAATAGAGTTAAACGTATATTTCGTTATCTTCGAGGTACAATTGATATGGACTTGTTTTATTCAAACAAATCAAATTTTGATCTAGTTGGTTATGCAAATGTTGGATATTTATCTAATCCACACAAAGCTAGATCTCAAACAGGTTATTTGTTCAAATGTGGAGGAAGCGATCAGTGAAAAAGGACGTAACAGCTACCTCCTCAAATCATGCTGAAATTATTGCAATTCATGAGGCTAGTCGAGAATGTGTATGGCTAAGATCAATGACTCAACACATTCGTGGAACATGTGGCTTGTCTTCTAATAATCTTCCAACGATATTATATGAAGATAACACAGTATGTATAGCTCAAATAAAAAAAAAGATATATTAAAGGGGATAGAACAAAACATATCTCACCTAAGCTCTTCTACACTCATGATCTTGAAGAAAATGACAACATCAATAATATTTAACATATTTGTTTGAAGGATAACCTGACAGTTTATTTACAAAAGCATTACTTATAGCAACCTTTGAAAGATTGGTACACGATATTGGAATACGGCGGCTCAGAGATCTCAAATGATATTTACATAATTTATTGTATTCTTTTGGGTTTGTTAGATTATATGAAATATGTACTCTTTTTCCTCCACTAGGATTTTTTTTCCCACAGGGTTTTTTTCCTAGTAAGATTTTAACGAGGCATATTTCATATAAACATTGGCATCTAAGGGGGAGTATTATGAACATTAAATAGATGTCCAATCTTAGGTGTCAAAAACATAGATGTCTAAATAAACCCTAACCCATGTGTCAACCTCTTCACATTTGCCTAATGTCTCCAAAGTGTCAAATTGAACCATGTCCAGGTGCTTAATTCTCAAATGTCCCATGTGTCTATTTCTACCTATGATTAGTTTCCAATTGTAACACCTTATGGTTGTATAAATTGCCTATAAATAGTGAAAATTCACGGTTCATTTGAGAGTGGATTTTGGTTAAAAATTCATGTTGAATTTCAAAGAGAAATTGAAGAGAAATTGCATTTTCTATTTTCTATTTTTAATTCTATATTTCAATTTTATATTTTGTCCAAACTCGTATTTTCTCATTGTTCGTGAATCATGGTGCCTCATTTTGCTCCATAATTTTACAAGAAGTATTACTTATTACAACACAAAATATTAACAAATACAAAATAGAATACATAGTAATATAGTAATTGTAAAATAAATAAAAAGACAATAATAACAAAAAAAAAATTAAAAAGAACTAATAACCAATACACATTCTTGAAGATTTTTTTTTCCTGGAAGATATACACATTTTAATATACGACAAACATTATTATTCAACTTTATCAAAGCAATATTGTAACCATACAAACTTACGAATTGAAAAATAGCTTTGATATATGAATTTCGTGTCAACTTGAACGTATCAAGTATATTGTTGCTTTCAAGATTAGAGAGACTTTAAGAACAATAAAATGAGAGAGAACTAAAAAAAATGGAGCTCGAATGTTGAGGAAAATTGATAGAATAAGATGCCTTTTTATATTAGTACATGTGAAAAAGTCACCATCTTTTGGAATTCCAACACTTTTGAAATTCTATTTTAATTATTATTAGTAAATCAAACAACAACTTTTTTCATATTAGCCCATGGCTCCACCTCATGAAGAAACTCCTTTGGAGGATGACCTACCACCGTCATCGCCTATTCCATCTAGATCTCCGTCATCTTCCCCGTCTCCGGTGGGTGTTGATTCTCCTCTCAGTCCTTGTTATCTTCATCACACAGATAATACATGACTCATTCTTGTTTCTCAATTACTCACTGAAAACAATTACACATCGTGGAGTCGATCGATGCATTCATATTTTATTCTCTCCCCTCAAAGTCTAATATAAACTTTAAAAATAATAAGGACTAAATTTTAAAAGTTATTAAAAAATCAACATTGGAAACCACATACTTAACCAAATAAAAAGAAGCTTATCAACAAAAAATTTAACTATTCAACCAAGAACTGGTAGAGAATTTAAACTTTAAATATTTTCTGTGTTGAACAAGAAATTTAGAGAGAAGTAATTCCTAAAAAGAGATAAGTAATGTCTAAATGAATTTAACTATACTATTATCTATTTCTAGTTTAATTCAACTAGTGTTTAGCTCGTAAATATTAATTAACACTTAAATAACTATAAATCCATGGTTCTTATAAGAAAACACTTAAATAACTCGGTCCAGATTAAAATTAAATTTGAAAAACAAACCTAGCTAGGAGAAACCCAACTATTGTAAAAACCTAAACTCAATTGAAATCAAGATCTGGAGGGCCGTGGGATGAAACATATTGATTAATAGGAGTTTAAACTTCTTCATAACTAATGAAATAAAAATCCGATAGACAAAATATACTGTCAAAAAGTTGCTATTTTTTTGACACAGTTAAAGCAGCAATCCGGCCGTCAGTGGTGTAGAGGAGAGAGAATTCAAGTCACGCGCTGCAGCTTAACCTTATCCTCAAGCCTTCCGAAGTTGAGGAGAGAGAATTCAAGTTTGTGTAGAGAGGGAAAATGGTGAGCTGGGAACAGAGATGGTATAACACCTTCAAATTTGACAAACGCCAGCTTTTGGTGTACACAACACAATCACTGGAACCCAATCATTATAATAATAAGACCTCGTCATTTCCAAATATTCAAGTTTTGGAGCAGTGATTTTCCCATGTGTGAAAAGACGACCTCGTATTACCAAACGTTCGAGAAGTGGGCAGCTCTGAAACATGTCTCCCTCAAGTTTCACGCACCAAAAATATGATTGATTGTTAACCTCAAGACCATGTATCCACAAAGTCTCCCGATAGCTGCACAGACCGACATGTCGTAAAGCTGCAGCACGAGGCTGGGAAATCCATAAATCCCCCGGCCAGGCAAACTTGTTGGACATTGTACGATGCTGCGAAGCCAAAGAAACGTTTGAAGAAAATGGAATCTTCGGAAATTCTATTGTCATAGTCTTCTACGTTCTGAGTCATGCAAGGTTGGTAGCTGGTGAAATAACAAGCAAGTTTTGTGATGTTTGAAAGTGGACTGCGACGGGACAAAACTCCTAGAATGAAACGGCGAAAGCATCTTTCTTCTGATCACATGGTTGTGAAAATGAAAATCGTTAAGGCCATGAGAGAAGGAGCGATAGTGTCGAAGCTTAAAGATGGGATTGAAGTCCAAACATTTGTCCACCTTTTTGACAAAAGGAAAGTGGTTTTGATGACCATTTGAGTGTCTTCAAGAAAAGAGAGAAAGAAGCTCGTCTGGCATCGTCTTCACTTCCTTCTTCTTCATCGCTCTGTTGCTTTTTTTGGAAAATAGTGCTTCATTGATGTATGTGAAAATCATAGACAAAAAGAAGAGGCCTAAATGAAAAAGCATTTCAGTTAAGAGAAACGGTAGGAACATCCTAAAATAGAAGATTTGGATGACGAAAGAGATGTTTTTCCAAAGGTTTGTGTAGGATTTTGATGAGCCTGTGAAAGTTGGGAGATTTCATACATGCCAAAGGATAGAACTTAACAAGAATAGAAGAGCTTATAAAGATATAGAAATAGACAATAAAGGAAGTGAAGAGACATTGGTTTGGTTTGGAAGACGTGAAGTCATTCATTTTTTATGGATATTATCAAATTGCTTGGGAAATAAACATTCCAGAGAAGACCAACAGTCGTGCTTCAAAAGCTAAATTAATTAAGGCTTTAAATTTTTTTTTCTTTTTTACTAATGGTCTTTTTCATTAGTCTAGTGCTATCCATTTCCATCGTTTTTTTTTTATTTCTTCGAACTTTTTTTTTATATATATATAATGCATGCTCATTTGAATTGGATGTGATCCGGAGTCGTAATTAATGAATCATTTAATTATAATTAGCATATATATCCAACCAATAAGTCGTGAGTTGGATCCCACCCCCCACAATCATATTGAAATCAAATGTGGGACACATCTCAAACTTGTAATCCAATTTCTAAAAGACCTACAACATCATCAATCACATTCTCATTCCTTATTCCCACATATATATCATAATTAATTTACAACTTTTACCATTTATCTATAATTTAATAATTAGACACATATAACTTTTAATTTTTTTTTATACTTTTATAATTTCTTCTCCATTTATACTTTTGATTGCGATTCCAAGAAATTTTTGGTAAACAACATCAATGGAACAACATTACGATTTCGATTGATTTCATTAGGATTGATTTTCATTAGGATTGATTTCTATTACGATTCATAATAATTAAATGTGGCCTAAATTCAAAAGTATTGTCTTCATAGGGATGGCTAATTAATAGATAATTATCACCTAATTGTTGGGTTTATAAAGAGTGCAAATGATGCATGTGATATATAGATGTGTACAATTATCTCTATTAATATGAGACATTTTGCAACAAAAATAAAGTCAATATTATATAGTATAGCGACTGGTCAACTTTTCGATAGTGGTGAGGTTAATATTTCATCCTACCCATGACAAGCAAGTATTTTGTTAAAAAATCAGCAATTTTTCTATTTTGCAATACTTTTGAAGGTGAAAAATCTCATCCACGAAAACCTACTTACATGACTAATGAAACGACGTCGTCTAAATAACGGTAAGACAAAATTAAAGGATCGGAGAGAAACTTGGAGCACTGCCAACCATAAGCCATTCAATTGAAACAGCTTTACTTCATCGCAACAAACCTTCAAAAGTACTAAATAAAGAACCCCAAAACTACTCCAATATATATAAGAAGAAAGAAGAAAGATTAGAACGGAGAGCCAAAGGAAAAGTTTAAGCAAAAGAGCATTTTTGTAGGCTAAAAATCTAGCCGTGTGTCGGTACAAATCGACGAAAAAAATGACTCATTTGAAGTATTTTGCACCGATGCTATTTGTATGTATGCTCGGTTTGATTCCTTTTTCAATGGCTATTTCTCCCAACAACATTTTCATCCTCGGTGGTCAAAGTAACATGGCTGGTCGGGGTGGGGTCGAAAAAGACCCAAACACACAAAAAATGGTATGGGATGGAATTGTCCCGCCAAAGTGTCAGCCCAACAAATCAATCCTTCGATTTTCTGCTAATTCGGTATGGGAAGAAGCCCTTGAACCACTCCATTGGGATATTGATGTCAACAAGACTAACGGGATTGGACCAGGCATGCCTTTTGCCCATGAGATTTTGGCCAAAGCTGGTAACAAAAGTGGTGTCATCGGCCTCGTTCCATGTGCCATTGGCGGAACTCACTTGAGAGAATGGGTTAAAGGGACTCAAAACTACACAAGATTGGTCAATCGAATCAAAGCTTCGGAAGCACAAGGAGGAAAAATCCAAGGACTTCTTTGGTATCAAGGAGAGTCTGATGCTGCAGTGGAAGAAGAATCTAAATTCTACGAAAGTAACCTTACCAAGTTCTACACTGACTTGCGCACCGACACAAACCACCCCGACCTACCCATTATTTTGGTTCGTCATCTCCCTCTTTTTTGTTTTTCTTTTAATATAACATGTTGGGAGGAGATTCGAACTCACCATCTCCACAACCTCTTAGTTTGACGTAAATTATCACTTAACTACTCTTTCAGGTGAAGATAGTAACTCATGATTTTTTCATAAGTCCACTTATAAACTTTCTTAAAGATGTGTGGAAGGCTCAGGAGGATATCACACGCGATCTTGTAAATGTTAGAATCGTGGATGGGAAGCAAGCAGTGGGCAACTTTGATACAGGCATGAACCAAGATGGAGGTCATCTCAGTACCAAATCTGAAGTGAAATTGGGAAAAATGTTGGCTGATTCCTTCTACTCAAACTTTGGCAACAGGCTCACAGCTGCCTAGAATTTCGCCAATGAAATGACCAACTGAAAGGAAATAAGAAAATTAATGTCTTTTTACACGTGTATTTTTGGGCACAGTGCGTCAAATTTCAATTCTTTCTAACTCATACGTCTGAAATAAGTTGTGAAATTGTGATATGTCTAAGACCCCGGGGTTGAACTTTTCAATGATATACTTGTCCAAAACTATTGCACCATTTAATTTGTCGGTTGAATTTTATGCAATTGTTGTTTTTTTTTTCTCGTTTTAAAAAATAGTTTAAGAAGATATTAATTTCACCAGTTATTCAAATCTAATCTAATGAGGATTATTGGCTGTAGATGCGGAGTAGTTGATTGACTTCCTCAAGGAAAAGATTAAGATCCAACTAAAGAGAACAAACTTTTCTGTCCTTAATCAGGATGATACATTATTGTACTCCACAAACCCTAAACCCTAATTAATTTTAATACAAAATTAATTTAATTCTTCCAATTAAATTTAAAAAAAACAGATTTAAGAAAGATATTAATTTCACCCGTTATTCAAATTTAATCTAATGAGCATTACAGGTTGAGATTTAGTCTAATGAACATTATTGGTTGTATCTCTGATTGGGACGTGGAACAACTAACTTTCTTGTACAATAATTAAAAGATGAAAGATTCAATATCAAGAGAACGAGTTTTCTAATCCTCTTAAGTTTATGTAAATAGAAAATATCAAATGATTTGGAAATTGTAATACTCAAATTTTAATACAAAATTAATTTATTTCCACAAATAATTTTAATACACGAGAGAAAGAATATGTTATACATTTAAGTATGGTAACGACTTGTAATGACAAAAATTATTCGTGAAGTTTAATAAATCCATAAATATCTAACTTAAATTTGTTATTACTATTTCTTAGTACAACAAACACATGAGGTTAAGATTTAAACCTCTATCTTCAAGGAAGTGAATTATGTGTCTTTATCATTCAGTTATACTTACTTTGACATCAAATTTAAACTTTTAAAATTATGGACATTTTAATGAAACATGAACCAAATTGTTACTTTTAGTGCATCAATGATCAAATTTAAACAAAACTCAAATCATAAGTACTCAATTATCTTTTGAATTTATAGAGACGATATTGAAACTAAGCCCCCTGTAACCAAATTGGTTATTAACCGAATATAATAAAGGTTAAAAATACTATTTGGTCCATGTATTTTCAAAATATTTATTTTAGTCCCTTTACTTTTAAATTTGGTTCATTTTAGTTCAAAATGTTTATTTTTATTCATGTTCTTATAAAAATTGACCATTTTGATACATATTTTACAATTTTTAACATAAATTCTACATAAATATTTGATGTAAAGTCATGATTACATTTCAAAAACGACAGAGTGTAATATTATGTTGAAATCGTGATAAAAAATTAAGATTCAAAAAAAAAAATTAAGGGTCCGATTTTTTTTATTTACCGAAATCAATGCCATGTGACTTAGTGAATCCCTAAAATTAAGGGATCAAAATGGTTATGGATTAAAGTACAATAAAAAAACTACCTAGATCAAAATAAACAAAAACTGAAGGTACGAAAGACAAACTACTATATTAATGTAAATTTCTTTAAAAATCTCACGTGAATACCCAAAATAAAGAACATCTTTACATTTAGTATGGCAATAACTTGTAATGACATAAATAATTTGTGAGGTTTAATTAAATACATAAACACCAAATTGAGATTTAAACATTCTGAACCAAAAAAGCATAACTGACGCGTCCATCCGCATATAGTGTGATTGTAAGTCGTCTATAAAAGAAAAGAAAACGAATTGATTGTACAATTTTTTTGTTTGCTTTCACCCGAAACTCATTTTCAAAATATTTATGAAGGTTTTTTCTTGAAACTTATTTTAGTTAGGTAGGTTATTGAAATTTTACATTTCATGTTATCTTTCAAGTTTAATTTTATGTATTATTTTACTTTTTTTAGTTATATGAGGTTAGGGAGGAGAATCTTTACCTTCTATTTTTGCCCTCAACTTTTTAATCCATATCTATTTTGTCCTTTAAATTTCTATGAGAGTTTGAGTTGAAATGTCTGTTAAGAGAAACCCTCAACTTTTTAATGCGTACATATTTTGTCCTACGAATTTGTGTCGGATACGACTCTTCGAGTTAAATTATTGTTTGTTGAGAGAAACTAACAAAAAAGAGTTTTAACTATTCAAAGAACTTATGTGTCCATCCACTCATAGGTATGATTGCACATGAAAGAAAACAATTGATCATACTTTTCTTTTTTTTTTTTTTTTGCTTTCGCCCGAAACTCATTTCAAAATATGTACGAAGTGTTTTTCTTGAAACTTATTTTAGTTAGGTAGATTATTGAAATTATACATTCATGTTATCTTCAAGTTTTAATTTTACGTAGATTATTTTAATTTGTTTAGTTACCTTCTTTTTTTGGGGTAGGTTACCTTCTGGGCAGCAATTGTAAACCTTCCTACATCGGTCGGTTTTCATATTAGATCGAATCAGAATTCTCTATTCCATTAGATGAGAGAGGGAGAATTGTGTGGCGGGGCAAAAATTGGCAATGCAAGTGATTGATAACAATGAATCTGAGGAAGATGGAAGTAACGAGAGTTGTGGAAATTTATGACCTTTGTTAGTGACGATGAAAACGATGTTATAATTATGCAATTTAAGGGTTATTGTCTTGATTGTTATGTATTTGATCAATCATATGGATTTGGGAATCTGATATCCGTTTAAGTAGACTATATTCAACTTTGGTTTGATTTCATCCAATTCACATTAGTCTACAAATAAGTTTTCTACTTCAATATTCAAAAGTCATAAATCCAATGTTTAGGTCATTCCTCTCCGTGAAAAGATCTTTTCAAAAAACATAAAACAATTACCTATCGAGTAACAATTTTAATTTATCATTTTCGTTTAAATTTTAATAATCTATACTTTCTCTTTCATCTTCTCTCTTTCATTATTTTTAAATTTTATATTCAATATTAAATATTTAAACTCGTAATTAACATATATCTCCAACTAAAATATTGTGAGTTCGATACTCTATCTCATGATTTCTTGGTTCGATACTCTATCTTTTCCTTGAGTTAGGTTCGGTTTGGCATCTCATATGTTCTATTAAAATATATATATATATGTATATTTATAAATATTTTTTTTCTAAATGGGATCTAAGTGGATTGAAGTTATGAAACGAGTCCTGCGGGCCAACGAAAGCGCCCAT
Organism: Momordica charantia; assembly: GCF_001995035.1. The sequence continues at coordinate 1,819,219 of NW_019104506.1, forward strand.
TCGCACCCAATTACACAACGTATAAGAATTTGGTGCACAAATTTGGGTTTCTGCATACGCCTCGATTACTGGTTCTGCTTTTTCCGTTATCAACTCTCTGTGGTCAATGGAAAATTCTCCCCTCTCTCTCTCCTCCTCTGCTTCTTCTCTCTCTATCTCTCACTCCCCACCCCCTCTCTCTCTTCCTCTTCCACGCTCTAATGGCCGTCAATCCCACAAATCTCACTTCCCATTTTGCCCCCACATTCCGCCGGAGCCACCCCATCTCCGCCCCATGGACCGCCCTGAAACCCTCCTTCCGCCGCTCCCTTTTCGCCTCTCTCGCTGGGAGTTACCGTTGTTTCTCTCCGCCTGCTGCCCGCAAAATCGCGTGCAAGGCATCCGAGATCTCGGTGGCGGAGGAACCGTCGGCACCGGGGGACAGTGGTAACTGGGTGCCGGTGGTGCCGCTGGCGGCCCTCCCGAGAGGGGAGCGGCGCGTGATTATTCAGGGCGGCGAGACGATTCTGCTTCTTTGGTATAAGGATGTGATTTTCGCTATTGAGAATAGATCTCCTGCTGAAGGTGCTTACACGGAAGGCCTCCTCAATGCCAAACTCACTAAGGTTAATTTCGTGCCCCTTTTCTTCTGATTGTTCATAAATTGTAGAATTCTCAGAATTTCATTCACTGCGAAGAACTCCTATTTGAAATCTGTGTTTGTGTTTGTTTGACATGTTAGTTCAGTTGCATCAAAATTATTAATTATTCAGTTGTCCCTTCTATCATATGGTTTCTGGAGGATGACATTCATAAATTCCCTTTCCACGTGATATCCATATATGAATTAAATTTACCCAATTCATTAATTTAAGCTTTTGGATTGTACGTTGGTGAAAATTTACCCAATTCATTAGTTTAAGCTTTTGGATTGTACGTTGGTGAAAATTTACCCAATTCATTAGTTTAAGCTTTTGGGTTGAGTGATGGTTTATTCATATCAGAATGAGAGGTTGTGTTCGAACATTGCATTGTTAGTTCCTCCTCATTTATTATGATTTATACTTGTTGGGATAAATTCACTAAATTTACCCAACTCATTAACTCAATCCGAATTGTGCTTTATTCATCCTTAATAACTATGTTTGGTTTGAATTCATTCAAATGGAATGATTCACTCCAATATTCTCGATGTTTATCATCATTCCATCTTTAGCGATATAGAAACAAACACTGCCGTTTGATGATCGTAACGCTTCCTTTACACAGGATGGGTGCATTGTCTGTCCAACGACAGATAGCACATTCGACCTCCAAACAGGAGAGATCAAGGAATGGTATCCAAAGAACCCAGTTCTCAGAGTCCTCACCCCAGCCTTGAGGAAGCTTTTTATATACCCGGTAAAAATTGATCAAGACAACATTTACATCAACATGGGAGGAAATGTAGCAATATCAGATTCATCAGCCGAGATCGTTTTCAGTGGAAAGGCTCAACCCGGTGTCACTGCAACCGATGTCAATGTCGACGAGGTAACTAAATATTGAACCTATTTCTTGAGTTTTTGTGTATGGACTAACATAAAAAATGAGATTTGACAAGCGTGTTTAAAGTTTTTTTAATCTTTTGCTGAATGAGTTTTTTTAACTACATTTTTAGATCTTGTTTTTAGATTTCTGCTATCCTCTCCCTCGCTTCTCTGTTAACGAGTCAGATTCAGGTTTAGAACTTGTGGAATCTCCAAAATTTTCTATAATGCCGTATTGGAATGAAAAAGATATCGGAGCTTGAAGGTCATTGTAGAGAATGAATTGATTATAGAGTGTGAGCAAAAGAGAGAATGGATGAAAAAGACAATCGGAGTTTGAGAGTCGTCATCGTAGAGAATGAATCGATTATAGAACAAAAGAGAGAATGGACAAAAAAGACAATCATCATTGAGAATGAATAATTTGTGTATACCAATGGAGGAAATAAATAAAAAATGTGGAAAACAAGACAGAGATTCTCTACAATGACACTGTAGACCAATTGAAAGGGATTCTCTACAATGACACTGTAGACCAATTGAAAGAGATGTAGAAGCTTCAATCAAAAGAGAGAATGGACAAAAAAGACAATCGGAGCTTCAAAGTCATCATCGTAGAGAATGAATCGAGTGAATGAACGAGATCGAGAGGGAGTGTGAGGGAGGGAGAAAAGAGCTAGAGTGTGGGCGAGGGAGAGGAGTGAAAATATGAGTGAAACGAGAGCAAGGAAGGAGATGAGCGAGAGAAGAGTGCGAGCGTTTTTCAAAGCAAGTTAGATCTCATTTGGGCCAAAAATTTTTAGATTAGGCCGTCAAAAAAACACTAAAAAGAACCCAGTTCTTTTACTGTATTTTCCTTTGGTTCTTGAACTTCCGCCTTGTTATGTTGTAGGTGAGAATGGTGGTTGATGAAGATCTTGAAGGGTTTGGCTTCACTGGGAAAAATGAAGTGATAAATGGAAAAGCAGCAGTGATTGGGTTCTTGTTGCTGTTGGATTTTGAGCTCTTAACTGGCAAGGGTCTTCTCAAGGGAACTGGCTTCTTGGACTTCATTTATTCTGTTTCAGATGCTTTCAAATAGATGTAAGTTCAATATTCTTCTACCTTGGAAAATATCCAAACCTATTCCTGTATACTATACATATTCATAGCAAGAAATTACATGCTTCTGTTGAATAAAAAATGTGCCATTCCTTTATTAGAGTTTACATATGGACTCAAAAACATCCTGTTTATTCAACCGAAACTGCATCATATATAAGAGTAATGAGATCAAATCGAAAGAGCAAAACGTTTATATACAAGATCTTATAGTTATAGGAAAATCAGAAACAACCACTTGTGATTCTCTCTGCAACAGAGGTTTTCATTCCATCTTCTGGGTCTGTAGGCTTTGTGGGGAATTAGCGGGAAGGAGAAATAGTCTTCTTGTCGGAGATGTGCTCCCCAAAAGAGGCCTCCCACCACCTTCATAAACCGGCATTCCTGTCCCGACAAGGGAGGTCCTCCTCGTACCGTTGGAGGAAAGCAGCATCCTGAATGTCCAGTTCAGGACGCTGGGTGCAAACATCCTGTATAGCAGGAATATGTCATACCAGCTCGGATACTTCACGTATAAACTGCCCCGACATGCCCCCGACACGATCAGCCTTGCAAACTCCTCAACCGCACTTCCGCTTGCCTGCACCTGATAGACGAAAAAATCAACCATTATCTCCATCATTTGAAGATTTGCCCAAACATAGAGCTGTTGCCTTACCTCTCTCTCTTCCTTCCATTGCATTTCTGCACCTTCTTCTACCATGAACTTGCCTCTGGTCATTTCACTCCCAATCCAACCATGTGTAGCAATTGTTATCCCAACATCATCTCTCACTTCAAATCTCAATGTCTCATAGAAATTCACCAGTGCCGCTTTTGCTGCCTGTTCATTTGACAATGAACACAACCGAGACGATTTGTTCTTTTATCATCAGATGCATGAATTCAAAAATCGAAAATACTAATTTCTCCATTTATGGTGAAGAGTTTGACTTACAGAATACAGACTCATTCGTGGCAGGGGTAACCAGGTCTCAACCGATGCATTAACGATGACTCGACCATTGGTTTGACGCAGGTATGGAAGAGCCACCAATGTTGGATAAACATTTCCCCAAAAGTTTATGTCCTGCAAACGATACGATAAACCAGGTCTCAGGTCTTCAGGATAATATTAGGCAATACTAACACAACTACTAGGTTTTAGGCGAATTTGTAAAACCACAAAAAACTACTCTCAACTCGTCTTCCCTACCATCAAGTGGGGAAATATAGATGTGTCGGTAACTTCGTCGAAGTAGAATGTATGTCCCAGACTTGCAGTATTTACTAGATGATCCACTGCACAAGAACAACAGTTACAAGATAAAGAAAACAACCATTGCTCATAAAGAATATATGGTTCATGAACTACAAATTCTTCATTTTTATGATATCCATGAGTTGGTCTCCACATTTAAGAACACAAGTTTTGAAAGAGTATATTGACTAACGCTGAGCAATATGAAACCAACTGTGAACTACATGGTTTTTTGAAATAACGACTTTAAAGTTTATTATCCAAAAAATGGAATTAAAATCACTTTTATGATTTTTCAGTTCAATATCTAACTTCCCAATCATTTTCTTTTCGGATTACTAAGCCCCAATCGATAATCACTGTATTCCTTTATGAAGATCTAAGCCAAATTTTGGTTTTCTCGTTTTTGTTTTTAAAATTTAGCTAAGAATTCAAATCCTATACCAAGGAAATGGGGACAGAGTTTGTTTTAACATTTAATAATATATAAAATCTAAATAATATTCTAACATCAAAGCTGGAATAGCTCAGTTGGTTAGAGTTTGCGGCTGTTAACCACAAGGTCGGAGGTTCAAGCCCTCTTTCTAGCGGAAGATTATTTATTTTTTCTTTTTTCGTAATTTCAATAAAATGAAGATTTTTTTTAGAAAGACGCAAGGATAACACACTGCTAATTATACTGACACGTAGGCACTTAGCCAATTAAATGAAGATTATTGGTGACTGATTAGAAATATGCATACCACGTCCAAAGAAATTAACAGCCTCAGAAACAAATCTTCGACAATCATCTTCCTTAACAACATCCGCCGCCATAACCAAAACTCTCTTGGCTCCCATCAGCCTCGCGTTCTCGCTTATCACTCTCAGCCTGTTCTCCCTCCTCGCCACCAGCATCAGATTCGCCCCCCTCTTCGCGTACTCGTACGCTATTTGCTGCACTCACTCTAAATCATTAGAAGCACAGCCATAAACAAAAAACATGAAACAGTAACGTTATTATGTTTAACGACCTCTCCAATGCCGGAGGAGGCTCCGGTGATGATGACGACTTTATCGAGCATGACTTCGGAGTTGAGGGAGCTGTAAATCCACTCGCAGGCGTTGATGAAGGACAATGCCGGCCATGAGAAAGCCAGCAGCACCAAGCTCGCCGGCGGCACCACCAGGTTCAGGAATGAGTTTATCAACTCCATCTCTCATCAACACACAGTACAAAGACAGACAAAAAAAAATGATCTCTAAAAGGGCATTAGAATTTTGGGTTTGGTTTCTGAGAGAGAAGAAAGCAAGTGGAGATGAAGAAGGCAACAGGTGGCCTTATGCATGGGAGCTGTGGGGGACACGTGGGCTGACAAGTGGCACAATCAGTAATTACTCGAATTTTGGTTGCCTTCTGAGTTCTCTTCCGATGATATAAGGAAAATATTTGGGATGCTGCTCCTATTAAATATTGGTCTGACGCGTGGGAATGTCTATCTATCTATAGATTCGATTAGGAGATAAATTGACATTTCCGTAATATTACAAAAAAAAGTTTGATAAAATATAAAAGAAAAAAAAAGTATCAACAAAATTTTGATAATATAGCCATAATATTAATTTTGATATTTTTTAAAAAATTTTAAAATGGTAAAACGGTTATTTGTTAATTTAAATATATTTTTTCGAATTTTTTATTTTTATAACTTTTCTAGAAATATCTATCGACAACGATATTTTCATAAAATTGAGACCTCGACATTTCTATCGACATCGACGTTTAAAACTTTAGTTCTCACTCTTAAATGTTTGACAATAATAGTAAGAGCGGGGACTTTTTTTAGAAAGAAAAAACAAGTTATCAAATATGTAAAAATATTGGGAGCTAAGTATTTTTCATAGCATAATAGAATAAAATTGAGGTGATGTATATCCTCTTATGTGTACTATAAAAATTGACCATCATTTATTCGATTTCTCTCTCTTTCTTTATGCATTCATCTCTATTAGTCATTAATTTTGAATAGTAGTAAGTATGTGAGATACCTATTTTAATTAAGTTTTCTTTATTTTAAAAATATGTTTAGCTCCATAACGAGAATCAAATTTTGTCTTCGCCACTATTAAAAAATTGATAACTCATTAATTTGTATAAAAAGTGACTATTTTTATATTTATATTTCTCTCTAAGTAGTTAAATACACGATAATGAGGACAAGATTTGCTTCTTGCAAAAGATGCTTATAAATCAAAATTTGATATTACAGCCGCCTACGACAATTGAAGAGAGAGGGAAAAGTTGAGGAGAGAAAAAAGAAAAGAAAGAGATAAGAAATTCATTCCATACAGTAACGTTTTTTGCATGATCGGAGGTCGATCCGTGGTCCGATCGAGGTGAAATTTTGACAGCATGTTCGTAACACGAGTGTCTTCAATCTGGATGGTGGAGATTTCTTTTGGAGCTACCTACAGTCAGATACAGTGGGTAGTTGGTACCACTACGATTTATTCCCTTTGTTTGCCGAGATTTATTGTATATTATTATTGTATGTCTCTAGTTGTTGCTAGGGAGCACTCGGTGTACCCATTATTGATTATAGTAGAGATTTTGACTTCAGTCCGTGGCTTTTTACTCCTCACATTGAGGGGGTTTTTCCACGCTCGTGTCCTAAATTATTATTGCTATTTCGTATTAGGTTCACACAAGAGGGATAATTGGTCCATAAATTTAAGTGTTTAACCCAACACTTCTCTCATTATAATTTAGTTTTGAAATGAAAAATTCGATCAAAAATAAGATTGGGCCAATATTTGAAGTTAATTTTTTTTAATCGATTTTTTAATTTGACAACCATATCAATAGAAAAGAAAGGTAATTTTAATCATGACAAAAGTAATTTTGACACTGTCAAAATCGATCACGAACCTATCTTCAATATAATGGTAAATAAAAGATAGAGGAGCGGATTGATAAACACTAAAATATTTGATCATATCCATTCGAGAGAGCTTTGGTCTGGTTTGCTTTCTTGGTTGAAGTCGGCAGGAGGCACCATGTTTCAGACTTCCTTATCGAAAGTTGCTTCAAGATGCTACGCGCTCGCTAAATGTTAATTTTTTTTTCTTTTTTTTTTCCAAGAGGCACTATGAATTTGTCTCATTATAAATTATACATTTTTCTTTTTTAGTAGAACAAATGAGATTGAAGATTCGATCTTATAGTTTCTTAGTCAAAAATAGATGTTAATTACTGTTTAGCTAAGTATGTTAATATATATTTAGTGATATATTGTTATCATATAAATATTGTACAATCAATATATTTTTTTTAATTAGGCATATCAGTAATAATATACTTGAAAAATAGTATATCAATAATACATGAAATTGTTAGGTTTTTTTCGAATAATATTTTTATTTAAACTTATTTTTAAAATAACGATTCATTAAATAAAATATTGATATATTATATATCAATATTTGCTTCACGTATTAGGAAAAAATAAAATATCCTTATATATTATATATTAAATAATAATATAAATCTAGTTATGGTACAATGGATTTAAACCCACCTTTTGAACAAGATGCGCAGAATTTTAACTCTAAGAAATGCGTTTTTCATTTTTTACTACTTTTTTTTTAATGTTAATCAATTTATTATTATTATTGAAAACTATAATAATTATAATTATATATATATTTACACTTATAAATATAATATATTTTTATAATGTATTGTTTTACAAAAAAAACAAATAATGTACTAAAAAATAATAATAATAAGTTAGTATGACCTAGTTTTCTTCCTTGGCTTCGATTGAGTCTTAGAAAGGTCATTTTTTAAATTCTTTTTTTACTATTAATCAACTTTTTACTTATTATTATTATTATGGGTAAAATATACTTTTAGTCCCTGAATTTGAGGTTAGATTTCTATTTGATCTCTAAGTTTTGAAAAGTAACAGTTTAGTCTCTAATCTTTTAGAAAATGGTTCTGAACGTTGACGTGGAAGTTTAAGGGATGGAGTGATATTTACTTGCATGTTAATTTTGAATGATGTGGCATTTGAATTTAAAAAGAAAAAAAGAAAAAGTGAATGATGTGGCGTTTGAATTTTCTTATAAAAAAAAGGAAAAAGAAAAAGGAAATGGAGAAGACGAAGAAACTTCACAAGATGGCCGTCACCGGTGACCATCGTCCACCCTACCCTTATGGATGGAACTCTGCTGGGTTGTCTCTGCATCAGTCGATAATTAATGGAAATTTGGTTATTAACGAGAGGAGATCTAAATATTTTATGGTTTCATTTCCAGTCGGCTTCCATCGAAGAGAAACAGAAGAAGAATGGTGCGGATCTATGGCAGCATTTGGGCTGTCGTTTTGCTTTGATATTCAATTTCTCAAACTTAAATCAAGACTGTCTCCATCAAATTGACCGTTGAATCTGTAGAATGTGGGGGAAAATTACAATAGATTACACAAAATCATGTACAATAAGTTGAACAATTAGTGGCTACTTTGTGTTTAATTACCAGATGTGGGATTGACTTCATTATCGTGTAGATGCTGGGATTGAAATTTGTCAAAGCTTCTTTGCCATTACACTTGATTGCAGCTTTATCGTACGCCCTGTCGTTGTTACCATCATGTTCAGATTCTTTCCGATGGTCACCCACGATGGCCATCCATGGGAGTCTGTTCATCTTCTCCATTTTCTTCCTTTTCTTTTCCTAATTCAAATGGGACGTTATTCAAAATTAACACCCAAGCAAATGTCCCTTCATCTTTTAAACTCTCACAGTATTCCATTAGCGACACTAATGGTAGTTTAATCTTATAGACCTTTTAGAACCATTTTCATAGAAGTGGGTTTAAATTCTGAAACAATTATTTAAAATATATAATAAAATTTGATTTTTTAGTCAACCCTATGAATTATTGTAGTCGAAACTTCGTATCAATACAAGAGACGACTATGTCTTAATTTAAGAAATTAAAAAGACGTGACGGCTCTGGAAGAGACGACTACTGCTGAAAATGACATCGTCGTCTCTTTAAGGGACGACCAAGTGGGGGAAAAGTTTTAAACGCATTAGTTTTTTAATAAGTTTCAAAAGAAGCATTATTTTAAAAATAAGTTTAAATAAAAACATTATTTTTTAAAAAATACGAAATTGCTATATTTGTAAATTATTTGATGTACGATTAATTTACAAATATGACCATTAGTTTTTACTCCTATTCCAGTGTATAGACAAGTCTTTTTTTTTCTTTTTTTTTTTAATGTAATTCACAATAGTAATTAACTTCCAAGCAAATTCTAAGCAAAATTTAAAGCAAATTCAAAGCACACTTTAAAACACACGAACTCTAAAATAACCTAACAACAACTTTAACCAAATTCGAAACAAAATGTAAAGTAAATTGCAAGCATATTTCAAAACAAATTACATTATTTAAACCCTACACAAAACTTAACAATATTGCAGTTCAAATAATAGACATGCTGTAAATAAAATTCAAATAGTGTTCAATCCTTGGATGCACAAGAATGATCAATGAAATAATTCTAGTAAAAGAAAACACACTGTACCATTGATGAATCTGTTAGAAATAAAACAAGCTAACAAATATTATTTCAATCATAATTCCAGACAATATATGCTAACTAATCTCAGATCAGGCTCTGGTTCCAATTATAGCAGAAAGAAATTAAATCAAAACTATGCTCACAGAGTAGATAAATCAACCTAAACCTCAAGCAACAAGAACAATAAAATATAGGGAAGAGAAATCGACACCGGATTTATACTGGTTCACCCAATGTGGGCTACGTCCAGTTCTCTGCTACCGTTGCAGGTTCCACTAAATGTCAGGAGAATCTTCAAGAGTTTACAACGCTCTACAATGATTTCTCTCACTTTTTTCTCAAAGAAAAATGCTCATGAATCACTCTTACAAGCTTCTAAAACTCTTCGATGGAAACAAAAACTTACAAAGCTCATGTTTTTCTTCTCTGTGAAGCCTCACAAAGAAGCTCTCGCCAAACTCTCTCTCTATAAATTTCTCTCACTTAATTCTCTCTCTCTAGGGGTTGTTGAAATGTGGGGCGAGAGACACTTGCTTTTTTAACCAAAAAAAATAGCCAACTTAATGAAGAAGAAATAATGTATTGGGCCTTTTGTATTTAAGCCCATTAAGCCACCTTCATTCTTTCTTTTAATTTTGGCTCCATTCTCAACAATCTCCAACTTGGAGACAAAACAGGCATCACGTCTCTTCTGCAACGGTAGCAGCTCCTCTCTACTCATGGAGAAGTCCAACTGAAGTTGTGCACAACTTCAGTTTATCAACAGGGACGACCTTGGTAAACATATCGGCTGGATTCAAGCACCAGCACCCCATCTTCCAAAGTTGATCTGATAAAATGGTACCTTATCTGTATATGTTTCGTTCTCGAATGAAATACATGATTCTTTGCTAAATGAATAGCGCTCTGACTGTGACAATGCAAAGTCCCTTTTCCCAATTTCAAACCAAGTTCTTCTAAAAAGGACTGAAGTCATATCATCTCTTTACTTGCCTCAGTAAATGCAACATATTCGGCTTCTGTAGTAGAAAGTGCTACTATCTTCTGCAATCTAGAGACCCAACTAATAGTAGTATTACCTAAAGTAAATACATACCCGGTAGTACTTTTTCTGCCATCTATATCACCTGCCATATCTGCATCAACATAGCCCTACAATTTAAAATCTGACCTTTTAAAATGTAAAGCATAATCAGTCGTTCCTCTCAAGTATCTAAAAATCCACTTCACAGCCTCCCAGTTCTGTTTTCCTGGATTATTCATATACCTGCTAACAACTCTCACTGCATTTGCAATATCTGGTCTTGTGCAAACCATGGCATACATCAGGCTACCTATAGCTGAAGTGTATGGAATTCTAGCCATATAATCTCTTTCTTGCTTAGTAGTGGGTGAGTGCTCCTTAGATAATTTAAAATGACAAGCTAAAGGAGTACTCACAGGTTTTGCATCTCCCATGTAAAATCTGTTTAACACATTTTTTACATATTCTTCCTGTGATAATGTTAATGTACCATCTTTTCTCTCGATCCTCATCCCTAGGATTTGTTTGGCAGCTCCCAAATCTTTCATATCAAATTCTCCAGATAATTCAACCTTTATCTTTATAATTTCCTGTTTATTTGGTCCTGCTATTAACACATCATCAACATATAGCAATAAAATAATARAAGAGTTACCCTGAGTTCTTATGTAGCAACAATGATCTGCCTGACACCTCTGRAATCCATTATTGCACATAAAACTGTCAAACTTCTTGTACCACTGTCTWGGAGCCTGTTTGAGACCATACAGGCTTCTCTGAAGTTTACAAACCATTTTCTCCTGTCCCTGTACTGTAAATCCCTGTGGCTGCTTCTGTAAATTTCTTCCTCCAAATCACCGTGAAGAAAAGTTGTTTTTACATCCATTTGTTCCAGAAACAAATCTTCTTCTACCACTATCGATAATATAGTTCTAATAGTAGTTAGTTTAACTACTAGAGAAAAAATTTCATTAAAGTCAATACCTTCCTTTTGTTGAAAGCCTTTGACTACAAGCCTTGCTTTATATCTTTTGCTGCCATCGGGCTYCTGTTTGATTCTATACACCCATTTGTTCTGCAAAGCTTTCTTACCTCTTGTTAACTTAGTAAGTTGCCATGTCTGGTTTGTCAGAAGAGAATTAATTTCATCCTTCATGGCTAACTCCCACTTGACAGAATCTTCTAACTGAACTGCTTCTTCATAACATTCAGGCTCACCTCTGTCAGTCAATAATATATAATTCAAAGTAGGGGAATACCTCTATGGTGGTCTGATAGTTCTGCTAGATCTCCTAACTGCTGTAGGTGGTGTTCTCTGAACTTCTTCAGTTTCAACAACTGGTTCATTATGTTCAATAACCTGTTCCTCAGATTCCACAACTGGTTCCTCAGGAGTAGTTGTACTATGATATTCAATTCTTGTTGTCTTGGTCTCAACTTTGGGAAGACTTATGTACCTAGTCTTCTCGTCTGTACTTTCATCTGACTCTGACTTTTCAGATTTATCATTTGCCCTGTCCTTGTACAGAACATCCTCATTGAAGATCACGTTCTTGCTTCTAATAATTTTCTTGTTTTGATCATCTCAAAACCTATAGCCCATCTCAGCTCCGCCATAACCAAGAAAATAACACTTCTTGGATTTGGCATCCAATTTACTCTTGTCTGCAGCATCAATGTAAAGGTAAGATACACAGCCAAAAACCTTTAAATGAGAAAGGTTTACCTGTTTACTGCTCCAGACTTCTTCAGGCAATTTGAAGTCTAGTGATGTGGTCGGGCTCCTATTGATCAGATAGGTCGCAGTGTTGATTGTCTCTGCCCAGAACATCTTAGGCAACCCCGCATGTAATCTCATGCTCTTGGCACGCTCATTCAGCGTCCTGTTCATTCTCTCGGCCACACCGTTCTGTTGTGGTGCCCCTGGAATAGTCTTTACCATCACAATTCCACTGTCTGCACAATACTTTTTAAATTCCCCATCAACATACTCACCACCATTGTCTGACCTCAAACTTTTAATTTTTAGACCCCTCTCATTCTCAACCATAGCCTTCTAAGTTTTGAAAACAGAAAATACATCAGACTTATGTTTGAGAAAATAAGTCCATACCTTCCTGCTTGAGTTATCTATAAAGGTCACATAGTATCTGGAACCTCCGAGAGAAGAAACTTCAGAAGACCCCCACACATCAGTGTGAACCAACTCCAATTTCGTAGGCTTTGGTGCTGCACCTATTTTTGAGAAACTGACACGCTTCTGTTTCCCAAATACAAAACCTTCACACAGCTTGTGGTCGACTGCCTTAAGTCCTTGTAACTTCCCTACAGAATGAAGAATTTTCATATCTTTTTCACTCATATGTCCCAGTCTGTTATGCCATAACTGAGTATGGCTCGAATGATCTACAACAGCCACCATGTTTTTATCATTGCTGTTGACATACAAAGTTCGTGACTTGCTTCCTCGAGCAATCACCATGGCACCCTTTGTAACTTTCCAGTTTCCTTGACCAAAGGATATTTCACATCCTTCATTATCCAACTGCCCCACAGAAATCAAAATTTTCATCAAATTCTGAACATGACGTACCTTGAAAATTTTCCAAACTGAACCATTCGCCATTTTTAAATTCACGTCACCGATACCAATGATATCCAAAGGCTCTCCATCGGCAAGATAGACTTTTCCATGATTTCCTGCAATATAATTTTCAAGAATGTCACGTTGTCCTGTAGTATGAAAAGACGCACCTGAATCCATCACACATGTGTCATGAGCGCTCTCAACTGCAAAAACCAAAGCATCATGTATCTGCTCAGCAACATTAGCACCAGCTTCGTTCCCTTCATTTTTCTTCGGGGCCTTGCAATTCCTCTTCAAGTGTCCAATCTTACCACAATTCCAACACTCAAACCTGCTATTTCTCGACTTGCTTCTGTTGTTTTTCGACTTGCCTCGATTCCCATAACCTCTGTTATTATTTCTTTCTTTGTCCACATTCAATACTGAATCAGAAGTAGAAGCGATACCAGAGTCCTTCTTGCGAATTTCTTCTGCAAGAGCTGCATCTCTAACATCTTCAAATATCAATTTCTCTTTCCCACAAGAATTCGAAATAGCAGCTCGCATGGGTTCCCAACTATCAGGCAAAGATCTTAATAACAAAATAGCATAAACTTCATCACTGAATTCTAAATCAACAGCTACTAGTTTGTTAATCAACACATCAAACTCATTTAAATGGGCAGTAATAGGTGTACCTTCAGCCATTTTCAAATTAAAAAATTTAGTTGCAAGATACACCTTATTATTTACCGAGGGTTTTTCATACATGTTGGCCAGCGCATTCATTCATCAACCCCATTGTGGTCGTTTCCTTCGCCACGTTGCTCTGAACATTTTTAGTTAATGTCAGGCGAATCGTACCCAACACTTTCCTGTCCAACTTCTTCCATTCTTTTTCTCCCATATCATCCGGCTTTCCTTCTAATGGCAATTCCAACTCTTTCGAGTGCAAATAATCTAATACCTGATTTTCCCAACATGAAAAATCCGACCCATTAAAAGTGACCAATTTGTCGTCCCCTGCCATTGTTCTTCAACCTCGCTCTGATACCACTTGTTAGGAATAAAACAAGCTAACAAATATTATCTCAATCACAATTCCAGACAATATATGTTAACTAATCCCAGATCAGGTTCTGGTTCCAATTATAACAGAAATAAATCAAATCAGAACTATGCTCAAAGAGTAGATAAATCAACCTAAACCTCAAGCAACAAGAACAATAAAATATAGAGAAGAGAAATCAACACCGGATTTATACTGGTTCACCCAATGTGGGCTACGTCCAGTTCTCTACTACCGTTGCAGGTTCCACTAAATGCCAGGAGAATCTTCAAGAGTTTACAACGCTCTACAATGATTTCTCTCACTTTTCTCTCAAAGAAAAATGCTCACGAATCACTCTTACAAGCTTCTAAAACTCTTCGATGGAAACAAAAACTTACAGAGCTCACGTTTTTCTTCTCTGTGAAGCCTCACGAAGAAGCTCTCGCCAAACCGGCAGACACTTGCTTTTTTAACAAAAAAAATAGCCAACTTAATGTACTGGGCCTTTTGTATTTAAGCCCATTAAGCCACCTTCATTCTTTCTTTTAATTTTGGCTCCATTCTCAACAGAATCTAAAAGAATAAAATAAAATAAAATAGGGTGAACAAATCAAGCAAACTAAAATTCCCAAAAGCAAAGAAACTTACCTAGAATTTAAAACCGACCAACTCACGACAAAAATGGTGAAGTAATCAATGCAAAAGGAAGCTTGAATTAAGGCGAGGCGAAATTGAAGAGAGAATTTTTTATTTGTGACAAAAAAAAATTCAATGGCAATGTTTTAGTATCAGGAAACATATTTTGTTGACCACTCCAGTTATTCATGTTCTTTTATAATTATCATGACTATTGAAACAGTGACATTTTTAAAACGTCACATATTAATACTAGTTCAATAATAATGGAATAAACCTATCATGAAATATTTTTTTGATAAGATTTTTTCCAAACAATTGTACCTAATTCATGTCTAAGTATATCTATTACACATACAAAAACATATATATAAATGTATGCAAAACAAGAAGTCACGTACACATAAACCAAGTATTCACATAGACATAAACAAAGTATTCACATATATATAAACCAAGTATTTATATATACATAAACCATTAACCCAACAAAAATGACTCATAAATTACATAGTTGCAATCAAGCTTCTCCACGGCGGTTCTTGTAAGGCCTAAGAAAAAAAACAATATCAAATATTTGTCCACAATATTAATTGGGGGAAGGAGGTATTTGGAATAAGATATGATACCCCATACACGTCGAAGCTACCCCAAATTCTTCCATGAACATTCTCCTTTCTCAAACTGTTGCTCCAATAAGCTACTCCTTCAACAAAATATCAATAATCCCATCACACAAGAATGACCGAGTAATCATACTTGATTAACAAAAAAAAAAAAGAAAATAATAAACAAAGACAACTGAAGATCTTTTCTCCAATCCATACTTGTTATGATAAAAAAAAATGTTGCATACACAATCGACTCAATCAAAGTCTCAAATTGAATAAAATACAATGGGTACTCCAAGGAATTAAGAGCGTTATGAGTGCAAGAATATATTAGATCACCCCAATAAACAAAGAAATTATTGATGAATTCGAGCAAGGAGAATATTAGAGGATATAAAGTCTAAAAACTTATGCTAACCAACTTATTCAAGATATACGCAATACTCTAAAACTAGTCTCACTCGAGAGCAACACCTATTCATCTCATAAAAACCATTTATAAGCAATAAATCAACAAAAAAAAATATTTGAGGTGTAAAATTGTCCAAATTCTTTCGATCCCAAGTGCACAAAACAAGTAATAAAGAACACCTTTCATACCTTTAACTTACTTGTCATTAAGCCTCTCAACAACATATATAAGCTCTTTGAGTCAGTGAGTACAAGAAACTATTGGATTGCTAACAATAGCAATAGCCTCAAGATCATACATATTGAGTTATTAGAATCAATTAAAATAAATGAAGAATGATTAAAATTGAATCCTATAGTGATTTCAACTATACCTTAATATTGGATTAGATATTTCTCATCTAAACACACCACCAGAACTCAAAACTCTCTCTGTCATATGGGAAACAAGAGAACTGAAATATGTTTAGCATATTGGAGACCATAATTCTTGTATTCTATTTATAGACTCTTCCCTCCTATTAAGCCCAGTAAGAGTAAATGACTATTCACCTAAATAAATGTTTGTACTCAATGAAAGTCAATAGACTCATTAATAGGCTCATTACTTATGATCACTTTAGTTAGCCCATCAAATAGCCCAATAATAATTGTATTAATACGTGGTCCACAACTTATTAATAGAATATACAAATATTCTAAAAATCTCCCACTTGGACTACATATTAATTATATTATTAATTCCTTAATGTGAAACTTTAGGCTATTTACAAACAACTTTCCCTTAGAACAATCTCGTCCATTTCCTGTAATGGTAAGGATTAGGGCGGCTTTTGCTATCTCATAAATATAGATAAACCTTTCTTAGTTACATTACTAATACATTCAACGACATAGATCGAGCATGGTAGGTGGCATGAAAATTGCACGTCGGGTGATCTTACATGTCAATTTCCAACTGGTTAAATTTTAATGAGATCACATAAACAATTTGATACAGCACCATGTATGTATAACTAATGCTTAGAAACAAACCATATAACATCTTTATTCTGCATAAAATATATACATCATTGTACATATGTTCAAAACCATAAAACATTATAGGAAAGTAACTCCCACTTAGCCAAGATACCATCATGTGTAACAACACCCATATGAGCAGTATGCTCTAGAAAGACCTTAGGTGTCACACCCTTGATAAGTGGATCGACTAGCATACCATTGGTTCTTATGTGTTCTATGGTAATTAACTTCTCTTGTACTATTTCATTAACAACAAGAAACTTTATGTTGATGAACTTAGACTTCGTCGAGCTCCGATTGTTATTAGAATACAAAACTGTCGCCTTATTGTTACGGAATATTTTGAGTGGCCTCTCAATATTTTCAATAATCCATAGTCCTGTGACAAAGTTTCTAAGCTATAAACCATGATTGGATGCCTCATAGCAAGCCACATACTCTACAGCCATGGTCAAGGAAGCTACAAGTGTCTGTTTGGCACTTTTCTAGGAAATAGCTCCTCCAGCCATCATGTACAGATATACCGATATAGAACTTCTACTATCTTGGCATCCAACAAAATCGGAGTCAGAATACCCAATGATCTTAATATTATCCGACCTCTGATAAGTAAACATGTAGTCTTTTGTTTTCTACAAATACCGCATGACTCGTTCTGCAGCTTTCCAGTGAGATGTTCCTGGATTACTTAAGTATCTTCCCAAAATTCCCACTACAAAGGCTGTAAATGGGCGGGTGCAAACTTGAGCATACATAAGACTCCCAACAGCTGATGAATAAGGAATCTTTTGCATCTCTATTCTCTCAAGGTAGTTTTGGGACATTGATCAAGATTGAATTTGTCTCCTTTAGCAATAGGCGTCTCTCCAGGTGCACAGTTTGACATGCCAAATCTACTCACTATCTTGTCGATATAGCCCTTTTGCGACAAACCCAAAATACCTTGAGAACGATCACAGTATTTGGATACCTAATATAAAAGATGCAATCCCAAGATCTTTCATCTCAAAATGTTTGGTCAGAAAGCTCTTTGTTACATATAGTAATGCTATATTATTACTTGCGAGTAGACTGTCATCAACATATAACATCAAAAAGACAAACCTACTCCCACTGAATTTATGGTACACACAGTCATCAACTTTATTAACCTCAAAACCAGATGAGATAATGACCTCATGAAACTTACGGTACCATTGACGAATGCTTACTTAAGGCCATAGATGGATTTATTAAGTTGACATACGATAGACTTTGAATCTCCTGATACAAAGTATTCCAGTTGCACCATATAAATTGTCTCTTCAATATTATCATTCAGAAACGCAGTTTTAACATCCATCTGATGTAGCTCTAAATCCAAATGAGCTACTAGTGCCATAATAATTCTAAAAAAAGTCTTTCGATGACACTGGATAGAAAGTCTCTTTGTAAATCTATGCCTTCCATTTGAGTAAAGCTCTTCGCAACAAAATGTGCTTTATATCTTTCGACATTGTCTTTTGAATCCTTTTTGGTTTTAAATATCCATTTGCAACCAATAGACAATTTCTTACCAACAGACAATTCTACTAAATCCCAAACGTCATTGTCTCTCATTGACTTTATCTCTTCTTGTATGGCTTCAATCCACTTTTCAAAGTTAGAATTTTGCATTGCTTGTTGAAAATTAATAGGATCATCTTCCATCAAGTCAATGATATCCTCAGGTTCCTCAAGAAACACTATATAATCATCTGAAATAACACTTCTTCTTTCTCTAGTGGATTTTCTTAATGACACTTTTGATATCTCTTGAATAGGTTGAGTTTGAACTTTAAGAGGTAACACATCAATGTTATTTCGAAGAGAAACATTATCAGGTGTAAAACCTTGATCCTGATTAATATGTTCCTTATCTATAAATGCTAAAGAAGGTATGGTAACTTCTCTATAACCCATATCATTTTGTTCTTCTTCAAAATTAACATCTTTAACCTTATCTCCCCCCACAAACTCAACATCTTCAAGAAATCTAGCGGTTCCCATTTCAAAAAATGATCTAGAAGTGGGATCATAAAACTTAAAACCTCGAGAGCATTCAGCGTATCCAGTAAAGTAGCAACTAAGTGTTCTAGAGTCAAACTTTCTTTCATGATGCTTATAAGGTCTAGCTTCAGCTTGGACAACCCCAAATGTGAAAATGCTTTATTCTGGGCATTTTACTAGTCCAGAGCTCATAAGGAGTCTTAGTTACTACTTTACTAGGTACTCTCTTTAGAGCTTCTACCCAAAGAGAATCAGGTAATGAAGTATGACTCATCATACTTCTAACCATATCCTGAAGTGTTCTATTTCATCTTTCAGCTACACCATTCACGTTTGGCTTACCATGCATGGTATACTGTGGGACGATTCCACATTCTTTGAGGAAAAGTACAAAGGGTCCTGGACGTTGTTCCCTTGAGCGATCATATATGTCGTAATATTCACCTACGCGGTAAGATTTAACAACCTCGATAGTTTTTCCAAGTTGAAGTTCAACTTCAGCTTTGAAAACCTTAAATATGTCCAACGCTTGGGATTTCTCATGAATTAAGTACAAATAGCAAAATCGAGAAAAGTCATCAATGAACGTGATAAAATATTGTTGTCAATTCCATGAAGTTATAGGGAAAGGACCACAAATATCGATATGTATCAGTTTTAAGACTTCTGTAGCTCGATTTGCACCGAATTTTCTTTTGTCTGTTTGCTTTCCCTTAATACACTTTATAAAGACTTGAAAGTCTATCATATCAAGAAGATCTAGAATTTCGTTTGACACTAGACATTCTATTCTCTGCTTAGATATATGACCTAAACGTCTATGCCACAACAAAGTGGAATTATCATTTAATTTACACTTAGTACCACGAGATGCAATGTGTAGGCTTTCATGATCAGATGTTATAGTATCTAACAAATACAGGTTATCTTGTAAGGAACCAGTACCAATAAGAGTGGAATTCTTATAGAGACACACTTTATTGTTTCCAAATGTACAAGAGTAACCAGATTTATCCAAACTGGATACAGAAACTAGATTTCGTCGGAAAGATGGTACAACAAAAGTCTCATATAAGTCCAAACAAAAGTCGGTCCTAAAAGATAGTTTAAAGTGACCGATAGCATCTACTTGTGCCATATCGCTATTGCCCACAAAGATGTATCTTTCAGCATCACATGGATTTCGGCTCGATAGGCAACTCTGAATAGTCATACTAATGTGAGTGGTAGCACCAGAATCCACCAACCAAGTATGAAGGAGTACCAAAGCTAAATTAACTTAAGAACAGACAAGAGAGAACAACGTACCCTTCTTCACATGCCAAACGTGATATTTCTAACAATCCTTCTTGAGATGTCCCGCTTTCCTGCAAAAGAATCAAGTTGGACCTGTGTTTCGCTTCTTAGGTTTTCTCAACTTCAAAGGTCCCGCAGTTTCTTTAGCCTTTCTTTTGTTCAGTCTTGATGAAGTGGATGCAAAATGAGCATCTTCTGGCTTCTCACATTGGAGCCTTTCTTCCTCCTGATCGCAGTGAGCTATGAGCTCATTTAGGGTCCATTTTTCCTTATGAGTATATAACACACCCTGAACTGACCATATTGCGTAGGAAGAGAATTCATAATTAAATGCACAAGAAGGTCTTCAGAGACATCCAACTTTAGGGCCTTTAATTTTGTTACAATATCAGTCATCCTTAAGATGTATTCTCTTATATTCCCTTGACCAATATACTGCATAGTGACAAGCCGATCCAAATAGTGACCAAATTTAGCTTTGTCACTCCTGGCATATCGCTTTTCTAGTTCTTGGAGAAAGCTACGCGCATCCAGCTTTTCAAGAACTGTACCTTGAAAATCCTCTGGAATAGTATGCTTTATAATCATCAGACACATGCAATTAGACTATTCCCATTTCTCCTTTTTAGCCTCATTAGGCTCCTCAGGGGTAGAAATAGGCTTGTCTGACCGAAGCGCAAGGTCGAGATCCATATAGCTCAGAATGATCTCTACACGCTCTTTCCAATACTTGAAATTTGTACCTGTCAGCATAAGGATTTGACCCACGGGGAAGGTATATTAGTTGCAGTAGTCATGGTAATTGAATCAAGCAATAAATCTCAATATTAGTAATAACAACAAACTTTACGAGGACAAATAAGCTACTAAATACAACATTAACAACCTTCCTTTGGCCGACTATTAACTTGTAAGCTCTACTATTAAGGTAGAGATCAAACATTATTAACTGATCCTGTCAAGTGTAAGCCTTCCTTTGGGCCGACTAACACCCACATGGCATATCTTAATGTTATTTACGTTCATCAATGCAAGTGAATATGTTATTCGGCCAGACTAATAACTTCCTTTGGGCCGTTACCAGAATGCATAAATAACAAATTCATTAACATCTGATAATTTTAACAATATCAATTATTCGGTAACAAAGGCTACTTTGGCAACATGTTCCATCAATTTGATATTATTAAAATAAACAAACAATTATGCAAGATTTAATTCTTTATATCGTTAATTATATCCATATGAAAATAAAATATCAAAGTTATTTTCAGTAATTAACAGTTATCAATCATGCATAAATTTAATTAAATGGGTAAAGGGTCCTCAAAATAGACCAAAGGTCGAAGAAAAACCAAATTTGGACCATTAAAATCAAGAAATTGGATTAATTAGTCCAAAGACTGGTTTGGTTCGATGACTTATGAGGCTTAGTGGCTAAATGCAGACCGAACTGACTCGGCAGCTCACCGGTTTGGTTAAAAAAAATCGAGAGGACACGTAGGTCATGCCCCTGCCTTTGTTAAAAAAAAAACTTCCTTTTTTTTTAATCCTAAACCACCAAGTGTCAATTTCAATAAATGACACCATTAAGTCGTCATACATTATTAAGCCACGCTTTCCAACTTTTTGACCAAACCATTTATTAAGCTAAAGAATGAGAAGAAAAGTGCACCACCTTAAACGTTTTACCCTTTTTTTTTTCTTCTTCTTCTTTCTCTTCCTTAAAATTTTGTTCATATTGTGAAAACTTTTTTTTTTTTTTGCTTCTTTTCTCTTCTTACCACTCCCCATATATCTTTTATAAACCAACTCAATTATATATTTTATAAAATAATATTTATACAATCCAACATGAAAGAAAAGAACGTTCCCAAAGACAAGCAGTCGCAGAATTTCAACTTGCTGACGTTATACCGCAATTTGATATTGAATTTCAATTTCAAATCAAGCAACATGCTCAAAGTTTGATTAAGGCAAAATCAGTAACAACATAATTCTTCAAGAATTCAAGGTCAGGTAGGACAACATGCTTGAAAATCAATATCAAATCATAGATTTATGACTATAAAAATATTTCATAATCAAAAATTCAATTCAAAATAATCAAATAATGAATTCTGGAGTGAGAATTTTCAATTCAACAAAAAAAAATATGCACATCTTGCTGTGATACCACTTGTTGGATTGTTAACAATAACAATAGTCTTAGAATCATACATATCCAATTATTAGAATCAATAACATAAATGAAAAACGATCAAACCTGAATCCTATCGTGATTTCAGCAGTACCTCAATATTGGATTAGATCTTCCTCAACTAAACACACCATAACTCAAAACTCTCTCTGTCAGATGAGAAACAGTAGAACTGAAATATGTTAAGCTTATTGGAGACCATAACCCTTGTATTCTATTTATAGACTCTTCTTCCCATTAAGCTTAGTAAGAGTAAATGGATATAAACCTAAATAAAAGTCCATACTCAATGAAAGTCAATGGACTCATTACTTACCGATCATTTTGTTGACCCATCAAATAGTCCAATAATAATTGTATTAAAATGTGCTCCACAATTTATTATTAGAATATACAAATATTCTAACAAAACATCTTGTTTAAGAGCAATTTCAACCGAAACAAGCTTCATAAATCTTTTACTCAACTTTAAAACAATACATTCTGCTAGAGTAAGATCAAACTAGAAGTCAGCGAGACATGGAAAAGATGGAAGCATAAAACAAAGACAAAGATTGTTTGTGAGAGAAAAAATTGTGGAATAGTGGGTCCCTGGAAAGCACACGTAGTCTAAGGAATAAAACAATTGTTTGCGGATGAAGACTGTAACGCCCTAGACCCACTATTTAGACAATGATTCAAAATCTGGATTTGCACACATGAAGTTACTGTGAATCCTTTTAAGTCTTTCTTAACCATGCTTTAATATTATTCTTAGAGATCTCTCTCATGCAAATGTAATGCCGGTTCATTCATGTGCCCATACTTTCTACTCATGTAAAGACACTTCTCATCCTTAAAAGTGAAATGTATCGAGAAATTGTTTCCGTAACTTAGGTTGTCTTTTTTTTCTTTCCTTTTTTATTTGTTTTGTCTCTTCCTTCTTTTTCTTCACCCCTTAGTTCTAATTTTCATCAGTTGATCGAGGGGGTCCAGATTGTCTGTTGCTTGTGGGTCACCCTCATCATTGGGCCAGCCCGACCTAGCCTGGCCCAAAGAAGCAAAGGCCCGAGCTCGATCCAAGCCCAAACCTTACGTGCCTCAAACATTATTTGGGCCGAGCTTGGACCAGCCCAACCACTAAAACCTATGTCCATAGCTCAATCCACGGGCCTAAATCAATGGATCAAAATTGGATCGGACTTGGATCGACCCTTTGGATCGGACTTGAATTAGCTCATATAATAAATTATTTTTTTTATATTTATTCAAAATATGTTCTTAAGTTTTAGAATTTGTGTTATTTTATGCTTTTGTACTATGCTTTTTACCTTCTAAAAAGATCAATAAATTTTATTATATCATATTTTCACTACTTAATTTCTTTTGATTTTTTAAAAAATTACTATATAAATATAAAAAAAATTAACCCTAAATACTAAATAATTATATATTATTAATATATATATATATATATATAATATAATGATATTGGACTATATTGGATTCGGACCAGGTCCAATCCAAATATGGCACAAACGGGCTGGTCCAACAAAGATCCATATCCAATTCAATTTATGGATGGGTTGGGCTGGGTCGAGCCGGTCAAATGTTGACCTTGGGCTGGGCTTATATCGGGCATGGGCTGGGCTTGGGCCGACTTTGGGCTTTGAGCCCGATGATGAGGCTGATTTGTGGGTTGCTTATCCTCTCGAAATTTTCTTTGGGCAACAAAAAAATAGCTATATTAAATAATTTGATTTGAAAAATTGCCAAAAGAATCAAATATCATGAAAATGGCTAAAACTTAGTTAGAGTTGAACTATAGAATTTTATGTAGACAAATATACCCTTCCATCAAAATAGGTAAATTTATACTGTCATTACCCCTATAAATTTGTGTCAAAAATACTCTTGAAACAAATCTTTAGTACACCTTAATTTTAGGAAATCAAAATTATAAAATTCAAACAATTTAAATAACATCTAGATTTTAGAGATTTAGAAATTTGTAAGATAAAATCTGTTAAATGCATATTTTGAAATAAAATATTTTTAAGATTGAATCAAAATATAAAATGACCTAAAAACATAAAATCAATTTAGAGAAGTGAAAAATGAATAAAAAATAAGATTGAAATTCGAAAGTATTGTTTTTAAAAATATGAATAGGGTAGTTGCATTGGGAAGATGAAAATTAATACCAGATCAGGATCCATTATGAGGGGAAAGCAGCTGAACAGACTCCTTCTTCCCGCTTTTGCCTTTTAACTCAATTGTTTTCTAAAAATAAATAAAAGAAATCTGCACGTAAAATCAAATATTGGACCAATTTGAGAATATGGAATTCATTTAAACCCTTTTTTTAAAGGGGTTTCAGGCTAAATAGCATTTTTGAAAGGTCCATTATGAAACGTGGCCCCTCTCCTCATTTTTATATTATGTAAACATTTGCTGACATCATCATCCATTCTAAGTTACTGTTCTACCATTTCATTAACATACTTAAAATTGTTACTTTCCCCCTCATTTTTTCATTTGAATCTCATATTTTCTCTCTCCTTCTCCCTCATCTTTCTCGGTGGTTCTTCTCCCTTCTCTCTTTTCTTCTCTCTTTACAAATTTTTTAGATTTTTACGAAACTTCTCCTTTTCTTTTTCTTCAAAATTTTTAGAATTTTTGGATTCAAACTTTCTCTTCGTTTTTTTTTCTGTTTCGCATGAATCAACGAAAAATCTCTCTCTCATCTGTTTATTTTTTTTTCGTAAAAACTTTTGAGTATTCTTTGACCAACGAAGTAAGCTATTTGGGAACTTCATTTTTTTCTAACTGGAAAATATCTCGATTATGGAGAAAATCAAACGAGATTGAAGAAAAAAATGAGGGAGAAGAGAAAGAAAACGATAACAGAGAGAGAAAGAAATAGAGAGAGAGAGAAAGAAAGAGAAACAAGAGAGAGAGAAGAGAAAAGCGAGTAAAAAAAATTGCTCTCTCCTCTCTCGCTTTCTCCTCTCTCTCTGTTAGTTTGGGCTCAGTTCAGGATTGCAGTTTTTTTTTTTCGAATTTAAAAGTATTTGCAAAATTATATTTCCACACTTTTTTTAATTTTACAAAATATTTCTAAATAGTTTCATTTTTTAAAAATATTTATGCATTTATGTGTAGAATTTAAGTTGATTTACGTGGATTTGTTTTTATTTTTTTAAAAGATTTCTGTAATGGAAGATTAAGCTATATATGTGAAGATTTTTGTTAATTTGTTGAATTGATAATTGATTTTCAAATTAAAAAGATTTCAGTTTTGAAATTTTGAATTACCAAATCAACAAAAATTCTCTCATATCTTAATATTCCAATAACAGAATTCACACAAATCTTCTCAAAAAGGAAAAAAAATCTACGTAAATCAACTTAAATGCTCCATATAAATGAATTGATATTAAAAAAAAACAGAAATAGAGGATTAAAAAATAAATAAATAAAATCAAAGAAAAAAAAGGGAATTCCAAAAAAAAAATCAAAGAAAATTCCTCTCTCTCTCCTGTCTCGCTCTCTCTCTCTTTCTTTTTTTTTGGAATCCCTCATTTCTGTTTTTTCTTTTTCTTTTTTTCAATTTTTTTTTCTTTTTTTAATATCAATGCATTTATGTGGAGCATGTTGATTTACATGGATTTTTTTCCCTTTTTGAAAAGATTTGCGTGAATTCTATTATTAAAATATTAAGATATGGGAGAATTTTTTGTTGATTTGGGAATTGATTCTCAAATTAAAAAATTCATCATTTCAATTTTGAAAACTCATTAAATTTTGTTTCTCCCTCTTTCACGCTCTCTTTGTCGCTCTCTCCTCCCCCTCTCGTTCTCTTTTTCGTTCTCTCTCTTAGAACCACATAGAGAGGAAGATGAAGAATGAGAGGAGGGAGAATGAGAGAGAATATGAGATTCAAATGAAAAAAATATGGTGAAATAAAAATTGTAAGTATGTTAGTGAAGGGTATAGCAATAATTTGGAATTGATAGTGATGTTAGCAAATATTTACAAAACGTACAAATGAGAGGAGGGGCCACATTTCATAATGGTGTTTTGAGAAATGCTATTCAATTTCATAATGGTGTTTTGAGAAATGCTATTCAATCTAATTTTTCTTGTTTAAACCTGGCGGCCGGTGGTGACATGGATTGCATCGTGATCTTTTACCATTTGTTTTTCCAAGAATTTGATTCAGTAAAGCTTCGAAAGTTCAAGACCCATTCGAACCCAGATCTGAAGCTCCATTCGAACGGCTATCTACAACGGTACTCCACTTTATTGCTTGATTCGAGAGTTCTCATTCTTCTTCCTCCATATTTTTTCGACGTTATTTGAATAAATTGAGTTTAAATAATAGACCGTTACCCACCTCCGATTTTGAAAGGATTTTGTTAGACACAACTGATTTTGTAGGAGGTTGATTGGGAGAGATTAGATTGCAAAATATAATTTAGATTGCAATAATAAATAATAAATTATTATTAAGATTAGATACATGATCGCTTGGGTTTAAAAAATCACTGAGAATAGAGGCTATATTTATAGGCATGAAGGCTATATTTATGGATGCTTTAGTGTCTCACTCTCATGGATACACATTCTCCAACAAGGTCATCTAATGCTCGAACAAAAGGATCAACAATTGGACCAACTTTTGAACTTTGCTTCTATCTCTAAAATATTCCTGCATGATTCAGTCAATCTTCGATTGATATAGGAGCCCTTATTCATTGTACACGATGTTTGATTGGTGAGGTAAGTTGTATTTTTTTTAGTTCTTGATAATTTTTTATAGAAAAACTCTCATATTTTCGCATGATTGTATGCATCAAACTGTAAGGCAGAGTAAGAGGTTTCTTCAAAATCATGTCTATATTGCCATGATAGTAAATTGGCTATCATGTAATGGCTATATCTATACTGTCTATGATAGTAAATTGTGAGAATGCTAACCAATATGTATGGGTGATTAATTCCCAAGTCCATCCAATTCTGTTAAAGGCAACTTCCCTTTCTTCTGGTATTTGGATAAAGAAAGAGTAAGTGTGTATATTTCTTCTGGTAGAAATATAAACCCATTTTGTTACCATTATTCTTTGGGAAGGCCCTCATCACATTAATTCCTTCCTTTAATTCATAAGAAACAGAACAGCTATGTATGCCAACTTGGGGCTTAGTGCCTTTTAGGTAAGTGATTGAATATTTGTAGTATATACTTTTATTGACGAGATTTGAAGTTTTAATTACATCAAAATTAACTTGATCTATCCTCTAATCCCAATAAATTTCAACTTCTTTTCTAACTTGGAATATGGAAATATTTTATTTCTGGAAAAAAAAAAGGTCGAGCGATGCAGCTAAAACTATAAATAGTTTGACTTCTTTTCCCCATTTTCCCTCAACGTCCCTTTTTTAGAGTAGTAAATACTGAGGATTACAGCCATTGGTTTTATTTATAGGGAAAAAGGCTAGAGGTATGATTCCGGGTTATTAAAAAAATGTTCCTCGTAATGTACCTAGATTAACAAAGCATTGCGCAAAGAGAAGACACCAATGAGATATCATCAACCGTCGTTTGAACTCCTAAGCCAATCCCAAGAACCGCGAGGGTGACACATTTATGCTTGAAACTTTCTAGAATATTCACTTCTCCTAGACTTTGATTATGTTTTATTTAAACTACATATGGATAGACTTTGTTTATGCTTTTTTTGGTTACTAACAAACTTTGTTTTGCCACTATCCTATAATTGTAGTATCATGAAGTTACCGACTTATTGTAACTTCCTTTACGTTTTTTTTCTGAAAATGTGGTAACTTAGTTATACTGTGTATGGCCAGATTAATCCTATACGTGGTTACATTTGATAATCATATGCAGGATCTCTTTATGATAATTTTTTATGCTTTATTCTGATCATCTGCTTACTATCTTGGGGCCTATTTTTTACTTGCAGGATTAGGAAGTTACCACTTGTTGTAACTATTTGGTCCGACTTCATTTTAATTTTAATTTTTGTTTTATTAAGTTTTATTTTGATTATTTTAGTTTAAAATACTATAAGATTACTTTATTATTGGTTATAAGCTAAGTTAAAATTAAATTAAAAAAATAGATTTTGTTTTAAAGAATTTGATTTATTATTAAAATAAAAGAAATAAAAAGATTTGATTTTAAATAAAGAATTTTGTTTTAAATAAAGGTTTTTTTTAATTAAAAAAAATAGATTTTGTTTCGGTTAAAAATAAGAATTTGATTTTTCCTCCCGTTTTTCCTTCGTCATAACCTAACGCGTGTCATCCTTCCCTTCTTCTTCTCCCTCCTTTTTTCTCTTGAGCCGTATCTCTCTGGGTGGGACCAAGAGAAAGAAAGGACGGGGGGCAACCATGCATGGTACTTCTCGACCGTCCCTAGGGACAGTTGATGCCAGGTTGGACGAGCCAATAACTCGAACGCCTTCGGTCTGTTTTTTTAGCAAGAATCACAGCATTACCTTATCTTCACCATTCTTTTGACTCTTCTTCTTTTACAGTGATTTTTTTTATGTATTTAACGGACAGTGCATAGGGGAGAGTTGGGGACTGATCACCGTATCTTCTTCTCTCCATCTCTCTTATCCCACCATCACCACTTTTCTCCTTCATACCTACGACCTCCGACGACGCAAGTGAACAACACGAACGGCAGCACAACCTTCTTCACAGCTTCTTCCAAGCCCGCTGGCACTCCGATGATCTCCTTCCCGATAGTGCGTTTTACGTAAGTATCAAATACGTTGGAAAGATTTTTTTTTAAATAAGGGAAAATTGGCTTTGAAAATCATGCTTTTGATTTGAAACAGATTCTTTTGTTTCTATCCAAAGAATTTTTTTTTAATGTTTTCTTTCAAGAAAATTTTTTTTTTTTACTTTTTTTTAAAAAGAAAATGCTTTTAGTAATGAATTTTTTTTAAGATAAAAAAAATCATCTAAATTAATTTAAATAAGTTTTTCAAAATAAAATAAGGATTTTGATATTTTAAAATTTGTTTTAAAATAAAAGGTTTTCTTTTTCTAATAAAGAAGAGTTTTTTAAATGAAACAAATATAAACTTAATTTTATTTTAATAAAATATTTTACTCTAAAATTTTGGTTAGATATAAGGTTTACATCTTAAGATGTTGGCATATTGGTAAGATATTTGTCTTTTAATGTGCATGACCCAAGTTCGAGTCTTTGAATGTTTCATTTTATCGTTGTTTTTACTAAATAATTATTTTAAATAAAAGATTTCATTTAGAGTTTTTTTTTCTTTTTTTTTTAAAAAAAATTCAAAAATACAAAATATGTATTTTAAAAAAGAGCATAGCATATGGATGATTTGTGGGCCATTATCCTATAGGATGCATTAGTACATAACTTCACACCATATCATATTGCATTTTATGCAGGTTGTTCCGTCGTTCATGGCATATTGTTTTTAATAAAAAATTAGGGTTGATTTGGAGTTTTAACCATTAGGTTTTAAATGAACCACTTAAAAAAAAAGAATAA
The DNA here is from genome assembly GCF_001995035.1 of Momordica charantia. The sequence goes on from NW_019104506.1 coordinate 1,849,036, forward strand.
AAAATGATTTACCTTATTTCTTCCTAACTATTTGTTTAAGTTTTGGATAGAAGTGTTGCCTTTCAAAGGAGTTATAAATGTCTCTGTTGTAGGCACATAAACACTTTCAAACTTATTTACTCATTTAGGAGTTCGGCTTTATAACCCTAGAGTTTAATTTTATGTACATATTTATGTTTCTCTCTCTTAGGGTGAATTAGAGTCTACCATTACATTTGCATGCATTTGGAATGTATTAATGATTGCATGAAGTATTTATCATATTCTTGGGGCAGTTTCTAGCATATTTGGATAATTTTTTTTTCTCCTCCAAAGAAAATAAAATTAAAAAAAAAACTTATCCTACTCATGCATCATTCTGCATGTCCATATCATAAATTAAAAAAAAATATATCTATCTTTTGTATGCATCATTTTACATGTCTATATCATAAATTAAAATTTATCCTTCTAATGCATAATTCATATGTCTAAATATATATATTAAAAAAAAGGAAGCAGTATTTTCGCAGGCATTGTTTCGCATAATTCCCCTAATTGGTGATCCAACATTTGCATCTCATCGTCTCATGCATATCAATTTCTATCTTAAAAAATCAAAATCTGTGCATTCTCCATTACATCATAATTAACACGAACTCTTAGAAAAATAGCTCAAGAACCACATATTTACTATTCTTTATATACAAGGTACATAAAGCAACATAACATGGAAGAACTTAATGCTGAGCTAAAGAAAATTAGAGACGAAATCCACGACCGAGTCATGGAAGAATTGAATATTCAGCTAAAGAAAATAAGAGACGAGATTCAAGAACAAGTCATGGAGGTGCAGAATGTAGAGCTAAAGAAGATGAGACAAGACTTCAATAATATTCAGGAGCAAGTCATGGAAATTTTAAATGTCTTAAAGAATATTGTTACAGTTGGGGATACTTCTCAACCTAACAATTTAGTCGAACCTCATAATAATTCATCACCTAGGGTCGACCCACCTCTTTGTCAATCAACAGATGGATTCCCCCAACACAGTTTGTCACATGACGCTCAGCTTTCCAAGAAAGGCCAACAAGCTCCTACAATCTGTCAGGTTGAGTTTGCATTCCAAGATGGTCAAACATCAAAGGCTAATTTAAAAGGTAAAGAAAAATAAAATGTTACCAACAGAAATGCTGAAGAAACTACAGGGAAAGAATATGTTCAAAGATGGGGAAGAACAACAGAACAACCGCCAGTGCCTTTAATTAATAAAAAGCCACACCTTGAAACAAATAGAAGCTCTTTTAAAAGGAAGAATAAAGTTCAGGCAGTAGTTTCGAAGCACAAGAGGAAGTACCAACAAGGATTCGTGGCATACAGTCCTTCTACGGTACCCATAAACTCATTGACTCTGCAGGATGATCCACAAACATTACCTGACAATCATAGTAGTCGGAGACAAYTAAAGCGAGAGAGCTTTCATTCGATCCCAATATCCTATACCGARTTKTTATCCMAATTATTTCAAGGTAATCTATTAGCTCCCGTACCCRTADAGCCATTACAACCACCTTATCCAAAGTGGTACGACCCGCATGTTCGTTRTGATTATCATGCAGGAGCTGTAGGTCATTCAAYTGARAACTGTACCTCACTGAAGCATAAAGTGCAAGTGCTAATGAGGGCAGGATGRCTAAAGTTTTCAAAGGAAGATGGTCAATACATGAAGCACTAGAATCATGAGTGTACAAGATTATTAAAATTAATGTTGACCTATTGCTTTGCATTAT
>NW_019104506.1:1855936-1914807 GCF_001995035.1 Momordica charantia
ATTTTAATTTTTACTATTTAATTTTTGTTTTATTAAGTTTTATTTTGATTATTTTGGTTTAAAATACTATAAGATTACTTTATTATTGGTTATAAACTAAAGTTAAAATTAAATTAAAAAAATGGATTTTTTTTAAAGAATTTGATTTATTATTAAAATAAAAGAAATAAAAAGATTTGATTTTAAATAAATAATTTTATTTTAAATAAAGGTTTTTTAATTAAAAAAAATAGACTCTTCTTCTTTTACAGTTATTTTTTTTATGTATTTAAGGGACAGTGCATAGGGGAGAGTTGGGGACTGATCACCTATCTTCTTCTCTCCATCTCTCTTATCCCACCATCACCACTTTTCTCCTTCATACCCACGACCTTCGATGACGCAAGGGAACGACACGAACGACAGCAGCAACAACCTTCTTCACAGCTTCTTCCAAGCCCGCTGGCACTCCGACGATCTCCTTCCCGGTAGTGCGTTTTACGTAAGTATCAAATACGTTGGAAAGATTTTTTTTTTAAATGAGGGAAAATTGGCTTTGAAAATCATGCTTTTGATTTGAAACAGATTCTTTTGTTTCTATCAAAAGATTTTTTTTTAAATGTTTTCTTTTAAGAAAAAATTATTTTTTTCTACTTTTTTTTAACAAAAAAATGCTTTTAGTAAGGAATTTTTTTTAAGATAAAAAAATCTTCTAAATTAATTTAAATAAGTTTTTGAAAATAAAATAAGGATTTTGATATTTTTAAAATTTGTTTTAAAATAAAAGGTTTTCTTTTTCTAATAAAGAAGAGTTTTTTAAATGAAATAAATATAAACTTAATTTTATTTTAATAAAATATTTAACTTTAAAATTTTGGTTAAAATACGTAGAAAAAAATAGGAGTTTTATAAAATAAATCTTGTTTAAAAAAATTTGGATTCTTTTAAATTTGGATTTTTTTTATTTAAAATGTAGTTTTTATTTAAAATGATTTTTTTTACAAGGTTTATATTTTTTGTGTTACCTTTGTTTTATTTTTTAATTAAAAAAGAATCTTCTGCTGCATGATTTTAAAGGGAAAGATAAAAACAGAGTATTTTAGAATAAAATCTCATTTAAAATTCTGTTAATGGTTTGGTGGTTATGGTTTTGAAAAAATCTTAACAAAAAATCCGTTTTTTAGCAAATAAGTTTTGTTAAAGTAAATTTGGCTTTGTTTTTAAATAAATTTTTTTCTTTCTTTTAAATAATTTTGTTAATTTCGAAATAAATAAAAAAAGATATTTTTTTTTTGTTTTAATTTAACAAAATTCGTAGTTTTTTTTTAGTTTAAAAAAATAAATTAAAACTTTTGTCTGTGTAAATTAAAACATCTTATGATTTTGACATAGTGATAAGATATTTGTTTTTTAATGTACATGACCCAAGTTCGAGTCTTTGAATGCTTCATTTTATCGTTGTTTTTACTAAATAATTATTTTAAATAAAAGATTTCATTTAGAGTTTTTTTTTTCTTTTTTTTAAACAAAATTCAAAAATACAAAATATGTATTTTAAAAAAGAGTAGAACTTATATCTCAAAGTGGTGGCACATTGGTATGATGTTTTAGTATTAACACTCATGTCGCAAGTTCAAGTCTTAATGTTTCATAAAATTAAAATTATTTTATTTATTTATTATTATTATTTTTATCTATTAATTCATATCTTATTATAAGATATGAATTAATATAACATGAGGCATTTAAAATAAAAAAAAAAGTATATTTTTTTGGACCAAATAACATAGGATAATTTAGGGTGCTAACACATTCCCTACCTTGTCCGACTCCGCACTTATTTGGTGTATGGATAATTTAATCTTATATCTAATTTGATTTTATATTAGCATAGCCATTCCTAAAGATTTCCCATTTTCCTTCCTTCATCTCATCACCATATTTTATTTTATCTTCATTTTGAGTATAATGAGATTCGAACCTGCATCATGGTGATGGTTCTGGATTTAATGGTGATGCTTGCACCAATAGACCAAATAACCAACTTTTTCATCTTCATTTTAACAAAGAAGCTGCCAGAATGGTTATTTTGAACCATTTTAAAAGTTGAATGTTTTAAATGAGACTTTGAAAGTTATAACTAAAACTTGTCCGAAAGTTCATGAGTGTAATTGAAATTATTTATGCTTTGTACTTATTTTATAACCACCGCCATATTTAATATATCTAATGAGAGAATTTGAACCTTCGACTTTTAGAAATATAAGTTAATGATTTGATTAATTGAGCTATATTTACGTAGACAATTTTATATTTGATTATTTAATAGAATTGGGTTGTGTGAGTTTTTTCTTCTTTAAAAAAATCATTTATTTTTGCACAATTTTAACTTATAATTTCTAGTTTCATAAAACTAAAAATTAAATAAGGAATTAAACTAACATCTCCATCAAAATAAAACTGAAAAACATCGTAATCAAATTAATTAGCTAACATTCATAAACCAAAACCTAGCCAATAAAATGTGTTAACTTCCCCCGATATCTCTATTTGACTTGACCTAGTTTCAAAGGCTTGATTGTCCCTTGCAGAAGATTTTTTATTCTTTTTATTATTTATTTATTATTATTATTTTTTTAATGGAGTAGAATTCATTGCACAACTAAACCCACTCATTTCACCTATATATTTTGTTTCCAACTAATTTGAATCTAGAAAATATGAATCAGCAGAGAAAAGAAAAAGACTAAAATGAGGCACTCTGTTAAAAAAGGTAAATTTTCTTCTCTAAAAATTAAAAAATTATAATAATAAAATTTAGAGTTTATTCTTTCCAATTACACAATAAAAAAATTTTATTGGAAAAAACTTGGCTCCTTAAATTAAAAGAGGAATTTCCTCCCGACGACAATTAAGAGAGAGAAATGAAAAATAAAAAAGTAATAATGAGTTGTCAAATATTTAATGATATTAAGGAGTAAATAAAGGAGCCAAGTTTTTTCCATTTTTATTTATAAATAATTCTTTAATTTTATTGGACCTCGCATCATACTTAAATAAAACAACGGGACTAAATATAAAGTAGTATCTATATTGCTACAGTAATCAATAATACTCATGTATATAGCAATGTCCAATCACAGTAAATTCAAATCTAGTCATAAAATCTCTAAGAAAGTCAAATCTTTTTTGCAATTCTATCCAAAATATTAATTTTGTAAGAACATTAATATGGGAGAAATAAAGTCGAACTTGATGAGCACACTACAAAGTAAGAAGTAAATTTCGGACGAGCCCATGTTAGAAGAAGGAAGAAAGGAAGTCTAAATCCAAAAGCTCAACAGATCAGTAGTACAGGGCAAAACCCATTGAGATCCAACAACCAAAGCCATCGGCCGACAAAGTGTCAACATCGATCAAACAACCCGATGAATCCAACTCAAACTATAAGGGTTGGGTTGGATGGATTAGATGAAGTAGCATCAAGTTGGGTTCTACTTTTACTATTACTTATTTTCAACTATTACTTATTTAATAAGAGTAAAATGCTTATGTGTTAATTTTAATATTTTTCATAAATTTTTCGCATCGATATTTTTTTAATATTTATATAAAATTAAAATTTAGACATTTTCATCCACGTCAATATTTAAAACTTTAATACTTAGTATGACTTTTAAATATGGTTCTAAGTGATACTTCTTTTAATTCTCCTATAACTCATTTGAAGTTGTTGTTTTTAATATATTACTAGTATATTATATTATATATTATCTATATCTATAGGGAGAAATTTTTTATCCCAACTTTGCCCTTCTATATTTTTAATTCTTTTCGCTATTAATTTGAGGACAATTTTGTCATTAAAATACAAGGTTTTGGTATTATTTTAATAATGAAAAATAATGTTACAAAAGCAATAATTTATTAACTTACCGGTGAAATTTTCACTAGAAGAAAAGCCCATTAAGCTCCCAAAAACAGTCAAACTATTCAATTTCCCCCATTATCTCCCATAAGTGTTCTGCTCCCAAAATCCTTTCATCTTCCTCTTTAATTCCCCTCCATGTATAAGTAGTTCTCCTCACTTTTCTCTTGCCAACAAAAACTCAAGAGACGGTTGAACAAATGTGATTGAAAAATTCTCTTTGGCGTTTATTCTCCTGCTTTGGAAACGGCAGCTTGCGTAAGGGCAATCAAAGGTAGAATTGATAGCGAAGATATAGAAGAGTTAAAATTGAATTGAAGTGGATGATAGTCGTTGGCTTTCTCGAAATTCATCATTATTCAGGAGAAATTCGAGAGTGCCTTGAGTTGAAACGACGGTGGATCAAATCATGATAAGACATAATCTAATCATTCTCGTGGTTGGATAATATGGATGCTTCTAATTTTTTATGACAAGTTTGATAACCATTTGGATTTTGGTTTTCTATTTTCGAAACTAAGCTTGTAAACACCATTTTCACCTATGTATTTATTTGTTCTACTATCTCTTTTTAAAAATATTTTCAAAATCTTAGCTAAAATTTAAAAACTAAAAAAAAACATTTTTATTTTTAAAAATTAGTTAAGAATTCAAATATGTTTATAAGAAATATGAAAACATACCAAAGAAATGATGAGGAAGCAAACATAATTTTTAAAAACGTAAAATTAAAAACGAAATGAATATACAATGAGACTTAAAAATTCAAAAATTTATTAGACATAAAATAAAAAGTCCATACCTTTTGATATTTCCAATATTTGTTTTTTTGGGGTGTTTTCAAAGAATATTAATAGAAAATAATAATTATTTTATTTTATTTTTAATTAAAGTTGTATTTTTATTATTTTGGGACGTAATTTACTATATTAATACAAATATTAAGTCAAATCGAACATTGCTCAAGTGGTTAAAATATCTATCTATGACCAAATGGTCAGCTCAAGTGGTTACAAAAATAATTCTCCACTAAATTTACATTGGTCAGATCAAGTGGTTACAAAAATAATTCTCCATTAAATTTACTTTTAGAAGGGAAAAATGTTGCACGTGGACAAAAATTAATATTTAAAAAGGGAGAGAAAATTTGTAAAAATTGATATATATATATATATATATATTATACAAACATTGAGAGATATTATTTAGAAAGAGAGCTCAAATTAGCGTAATTGAGTAGAAATTTGTATTTAAATGACAAAATTACTTGGCACGTGTTGTTGACTAGTATATATAAAATCGGCTATAGGAGAATTTGTTTCCCTTTTAATTCAAATATTTTCATATTTATTTTTGGATAATTTTATCCTTCAACATAAAATTTCTCTCTCATTCTTTACTTCTCTTACTCTCCCACGCCACTTTCCCCATTTATTTTTATTTTTATTTTTTCATTTATTTCAAAATATTTAATCTTTGTCCTTACAAATTTCACCGACTCAAATTAATTTTCGCTCTCCCAGAAACTCCTCTCAAAATTTATAATATAACAAGTTAGAATATATATATATAGCTTTGTGCGACACTTGCTTCCACCCTCTAGCAAGTCAACCAATAAGAAATCGAATAGTTGGTGGCACAATGATTATATGTCGCAACCTCCACCCCGTTCTCGAGAAAACGGTTTTGGAAAACAGGATTAGAGAAAAAGTTTTTGGAAACGTTCATTTTGGAAAGTTATTGTTTGGTTGAATGCAAGAGAATAGATTAGCGGCAAAACAAAAATACAACGCAATGTAAGGAGGATGACTAGGTGTACCCTATAGCACATTCTAAGACATATTTGATCTGACAGGCATGTACATATAAAGTAGCGAGGAGTCACTCGCCACCAAAATTATAAGGGAAAATAAATAACATGCAAAACTAAATACATGACATAAAAGTATGTGGAAAGAGGTTGTTATGGGCATGCGACCACAAGCCACAGGTCTTGGATGAGCATGATCATGACACACCGCACGTGTTTCTTACTAGCTTAATAAAAATACCAACTCACTAAAAATTATCTAGAATTAGAATTATAATAGTTATATAAAATTTAATTGATGAAAAATGAAAGATATTTTTGGACATATTTTATATTCAATTAGAAAATGAATATTAAAAAGAATAGACGGAGGCAGCCATATAAATCAGTTGACGCATCGCCATGTGGAATCTCACACAGTACTGCAATGCACGTCTTGCGGAATCACACACACAAATCCTCTGTTCTTCTTCCTCACTGTCATGGAAGGGTTTCAACAATCTGTATTTTTTTTTCCTTTTGCAAAATCTACCTCTCATCCGTTCAGATTCTATTTCCGTTTTGATTTTGCAGAGAGAAAAAGGAAAAAAAAAAGAGAGAGAAGAAGAAAGCTCAGGCAACGCTCTGTCCACCCCCAAACATGGTTGGCCCTTCGCATTTCTAGGACCTCATCACTACCCACTCCAACTCTCTCTCTCTCTCCCCTTTCCATTTCACAATCGGCTTCAATATTCTCGATTCTGTTTTCCTTTTTTCCCTTTTTGTTTCCTGCATTTTCTTCTTCCCCTCCCTCGTTTCGTCAACAATGGCGAAACTAATTCTTGTCTGTTGATCTTTATTGTATTCTCCTCATGGAAAGTTTTTGACCCAGAAAATTTTTTTCTGGGTTTTTCTGATCAGAGAAAGGGATTTCTGATCTGGGTTTTGTTTGTGTTTATCTTTAGAGCCGGTGGATATTCTTTCTTGTTTCTTGCGCGGAAGGGTTTGGTTTCCTCCTCATTTGTTTGTCATTTGAATTTCTTGAGAAACTATTCTTTCTCCCAATTTGGATTTATGTTTGGTTCAATCTGCGATTGGTTGGAAATTATGGAAATGGATTGAGGATCGATCATTGAGTGTTGAAGAAATAGGAGGTTTGATGAAACGGGTGTGAGCGTTTTGATATAGAAGGGAAACTTTGGGGTTTCCCAGGAAAATGCAGGTTAATCAATGGTAGAGAACTTTGTTGAATATACGTGAGGGAAATCAGAGTGGACGAATTTGAGGGACTATGGGCTGCATTTGCTCAAGAAGTTCCTCAGAACCAGAGGATAGCAATCAGAAAAAGTCTGAAAAAGATTTGAACAAATCTTCAGTTCAGTTGGTTGCTCCTTCTCCATCAAAAGGGGAGGATTTGCTATTGGAGATTCAGTTGTCAAGGCAGGCATCTAAAGTAAAGGGGGGTTCTGTTCATAAAACAAAGGCCAATGGAGGGTCTCACCACCATAGAGCAAAGGATGATGAAGCTGAGAATAAATCAGTAAAAGCTGGAAAAGCAAATAATGATAATGCTTCAACAGGTGGGAAACAGCCTGAGGTTTTTAGGTTGGCTAGCTTGTCTAAAGCGGCTGAGACTGAACTTGTAATGGCTGGATGGCCTTCGTGGTTGGCTTCGGTTGCCGGAGAAGCCATCAAGGGGTGGGTGCCTCGTCGGGCTGACTCCTTTGAGAAGTTAGACAAAGTTAGTTCCCGTTATAACATTTCCTTTTACTTCAATTCTTTAGAATCAGATGACTCTAATGCACATATGTATCTATTGAACAGCAACTGATTGCAATCTAATCGATGGTCTAAACACCATCACCATGTATTTGCCTTCAAATGAGTTTCTCACAAATGGTTTTAACTATTGACCCCTCCCCTCATTGGTCAAGTGCTATTGTCCTTCTATTTTTATTGATAATGCAATGCTCTCTCTTTCTTTTGGGTGAAGTTATTTTGTGTATGTTACATATGTGTGGGGAACCAAAACGTTACTGGCCATGGGTGATGGGGAGAAATTATTTGAGGTTGCTGAAACAATGTGGCTGAAAACTTTATATCCATATGCGTCTACTTAAGGTTTCAGAGACATCAAGGATTTTTCTTTGTTAAGTTTATTAAAAAATTTGGACATGCGACCTTTGGGTAGGTGTTACTTAGAGACTTAGGGCCCTAGCCAACCAGGCCACCCCTTGGGAGTATATGGAGAATTTTAAAACTGCATTTTGAGCCTCTATCAACATAGATTTTTAAACTGCATTGTGGCTGCCTCATTGAATAATTTTCATCAGAGGGCTACTCGGGGGGGAATGTAGATAGGAATCCCAGTTAAAAGACTAGTCCGTTTTGAGTATCATACTTCTTCTTCTGTGCATCTCTCTCTCATTATACATCAGTATGTGCTGATTATCATATTATGTTCTTATATGCAGATCGGACAGGGAACTTATAGCAGTGTGTATAAAGCCCGTGACCTTGAAACCGGTAAAACTGTGGCATTGAAAAAAGTGAGATTTGTAAATATGGATCCAGAAAGTGTTCGTTTTATGGCTAGGGAAATATATATTTTGCGTAAACTTGATCATCCAAACGTTATGAAGCTCGAGTGTCTAGTCACTTCGAGAGTGTCAGGCAGCTTGTACCTTGTTTTTGAATACATGGAGCATGACCTTGCAGGTCTCGCAGCAGCTCCTGGACATAAGTTTACTGAGGCTCAGGTATCTTCTTCTTGGCTTGCTTGAGCATTTCAGTTTTTTTTTTGTCTTGAACTGGAACCAACGTGAAAATGAATGCTTATTCAAATTGAGCCATCTATGAAAACTGAAGGAAGTGATGGAGATATTTGAAACCATTGTAATTGAAGTGTCATTTTGTGCCTGCAGATTAAATGTTTTGTGCAACAATTGCTGCATGGACTCGAACACTGTCATAGTCGGGGAGTTCTGCACCGGGATATCAAAGGTTCAAATCTTCTCGTTGATAGTAATGGTGTGCTCAAGATTGGAGACTTTGGTCTTGCTACCTTTTTTAAGCCTGAACAAAAGCAGCCATTGACGAGTCGGGTAGTGACGTTGTGGTACAGGGCACCCGAGCTTTTGCTCGGTGCTACTGATTATGGACCTGCCATTGATCTCTGGAGCTGTGGCTGTATCGTCGCTGAACTATTTGCTGGAAAACCTATTATGCCAGGAAGAACAGAGGTTTAATCATCTACTCGTTAGCCTGTTTTGTTTTTTGGTAATCTGTAAGAACATAAGAGAAAACAATAAGTTGTTAGTTTGCATGAACAGTATATAGATATAAACCAAACGATTTTGTCATTAATTCTTCGTACATGCTCTAGAAATCAGCATAAAAGTAATTGGAAGTTGTTGAATCGTTGAGTTTTTCTCAGGTGGAACAAATGCACAAGATTTTCAAGCTCTGTGGTTCACCATCTGAGGAGTTCTGGCGGAGAACAAAATTGCCACATGCAACCAGCTTCAAACCTCATCACCCTTATAAAAGCTGCCTTTCTGAGACGTTTAAAAATTTCCCTTCTTCAGCTTTGGCTCTTGTAAATAAACTACTTGCCATAGAACCAGAGCACAGAGGATCAGCTACTTCAGCTCTCAGCAGTGAGGTATTTTGAAGTTCCTTTTGTATGTCTAGGACCATCTACTTTACTCTCTGCTCTATTTTCTTCTTGATGTTGTGCTTTCTGATTATGTTGCTTGCATATCATAGTAACCTATCTGGTTTTGCAGTTTTTCATAACGGAACCTCTCCCTTGTGACCCTTCAAGCTTACCAAAATATCCTCCGAGCAAGGAATACGATGCAAAGCTTCGGAACGAAGAAGAGAGAAAGTATGGTTCAAAACTCGTTTCTTTATCGGTCATTAATTAAGTTTTTTATTAGTTTTTTCTTTTTGGTTATACCTCATAACCTGTCTTACGTGGAAAGCAATATTTCCTAGCCAAATAGTTACGAAGCTTGAAGGAAAATGAACTTATGGCTGCTAAACTACCTTTTGGGGATAGGGATATCATTATGCATGCAATTTCTCTTAATTTCAGGAGAAAAGCAGAAGCTGTGAAGGGACGTCACCCCGAATCAGTAAGAAGGGGCTCAAGAGAAACTAAGGCAGTTCCGACTCCAGAATTCAATGGTCAAGGGGACGTTACGATAAATGTATGCTTTATCACAAATTGGAACTACTAATTCATGAGTTTGAGATGGTTTTCGACCATAGTGCTTTTTAAGTTAACACTTTTGAAAGAAGAATTAACCAAGGGCTTTCTCCAAAAGTACTTTAAATTGCTTTTAGGTGTCGGTAGAATTTTCAAAATCAAATTGAACTATGTAACCAAACAAATTTTAACCCTTATTCACCTATGGCATATCTTTCTCATGGACAAATATTGCAGGCACACCCTAAAGCGCTAAAGGCAAATATTAAATACAACCCTCAAGAGGACAGCGAACCTCCGAGGGTTGCGCAGAATCGGTACACCCACTCGACATCAATGGTGCACCCGAGCGTGGCAGCTTCATGGAGTAAGCCTGTTGGGGCAACAAAGAATGGTGCAGACTTAAGGACACAGAAATCTAAAGTGCGTCAGGCAGTGGGAGAATTATCATCCTCTTCCCTCAAGAAGGAAGACTTGGTGTCTATTAAAGATTCTGGAATGGTATGAAGACAACTCTCTTTCCCCCTTTGCTCAAATTCAAATAATTAGTTATATCATGTTACATGATTCTCAATAAAATATTGTTAGATTATTTCAAAATGATTCTATTAATAACTTTTTTTTAATGACTGCTGGTTTTTTCCCATTTTTATTGAGTGAAAATGGTAATTCTGTTCTTAGGTTATGATAGATTCATAAAAATGAAACTTTCTTTTTTCCTTTATCTCGAGTACTATAATCTTCCTTCGTCATTCTTGATACTTGCATCGAGACAGCGCATAAATATTTAGGATGAATTACCATTTTAGTCTCTATGGTTTCGAGACAGCGCATAAATATTTAGGATGAATTACCATTTTAGTCTCTATGGTTTGTCTGTTTTGGGTGTCAATTTGGTTATAAGGCTTTAAAAATTTCAATTTGGTTCCTATAGTTTGGTAATATCGATCTTTAGGGGTTCTTCAGTGTTTTTTTCTTTTTTTTTAATACTCTGAACATGTGATTTATAGGGTTATGTTCCAAAGAAGAACAGAATCCATTACTCAGGACCATTGGTGCCTCTAGGGGGAACCATTGAAGACATGCTGAAAGAGCACGAAAGACAGATCCAGCAGGCTTGTCGGAAAGCGCGGATCGACAAAGCTAAGACAAACAAGAGTTACGGCGATAACCTTTAAAACGACGAATCTGGTAATTTTTGGGATCGAAAACTAACTGCTCTGCGATCAAAGGGGTAGTAGAAGAGGGGTTCTTCTGCTCTCTAGCTGAATGCTGCAACTTTTATCTGCAAAGAAGAACCATCAAAGGCTTGACCATTATTGATAATTAGTACTGTATATAAGCAACAATAAGGATTGAAAAGTAAATCTACCCCAGGGATTTTTACAGTGTTTTTTAAAATTTTTCCTTTTTTGATTATTTTGCCCAAAAGTAGAACAGAACAGCTCAAAATTGTTGATAAGATCACAGGGATAGAGGGAATTATGTGTAGTTGTTGCCTAAATACTTAGGATGGAGAGAATTGGGTTGTTGTATAGAGGGAGGGGAAGGGCTTCATAAGATGACATCCATCATTCAATTCATACATTATTTTACACATCCTCTCTACTTATTGTTTATCAATTAACCCTACTCTCAACCAAACTTGAGTAATATATATATTTTGTTTGACATCACAAATGGTACAATGTAATGTTATGACACGAAAAAACTTGGTACGAACTAGCAAAATTTACAAATATGACGCAATTTTCTCGTACCTACGTCAATTATCACTTATGTTTATATTAGTAACGTGCGTTTATTATTGCTAATAGATATTGGAGATATCTATCATATTAGTGATATGTTGGTATCTATACAAAATTTTACTCTTTTGACTGTATTTGTAAATATGCAAAATTATTGCATTATTTTCCACTATTTATAATAATTCTCAACCAAACAACTTTACCATCTTTATCTATAATGCAGTTCTTTCACTTTTTCTTGTTTCTTGTTTCTAATTTTATTAAGAAATCTAAATTTTTAAAAAATTATTTATGTTACTTATTTCTCATTTTTTAAAATCAATCTCAAAATTGTATAGAAATTTTGAAAACAACAAAAAGCAAGTTTCTTCTTTCTTGTTTCGGATTCTTGAACATTCTGACGTAAATAAAAATAACATGAGCATAGTTCAGCAATTGACATGCACTCCTCTCCTCGAGGTCAGAGGTTTGATCCCCATATCACCAAATTGTTGTTATCACCAAATTGTTGTACTCATAAAAAAAATGTGAAGTGAGAAATTCAAAGTTAGGACCTTATGATCACATAAATGCCTTAACTCTTTGAATTATGTTCAAGTTGACAAATCTTTTTTGTTAAAAAAATATCAACTCACCCAACAAGAGTGAGAAATATTATAATGCATCTCTAAATTGAATCGCTTTTCAATTAAATGTAGAGAAGAATAGAAAAAAATTAACCTTATAGAAAAAATGAAAATGAAACCCTAAAATTTCAAAGCATATAGTAATTGCACCTCTAACCTTATCGTTGGAACTAAACCTAATTGTTACAACTTGTTAGTCAAAACTCAAATAAGGCAGTGATGATAGAGTTCTTTACAATTGAATTTTTGAACTTCTACTTTAAATTTTAATAAGAATAAGATATATTTTTGTCTCTCAAGTTTCAAAAGAGACATTTTTAGTCTCTAAAATTTAGAAAATAGTTCTAAACGGTCCTCTACTGACTATGATACTAACTATGATAGAACTTTAAAAAATTCGAATAATTGGTCGGACCAATATCGTCTCAGAACTATTTCCAAAACTTTGGCCGTTTGGAAAATGAGCTTATATATAGGCATGACTTAGTCAGTTATTCTCGCAATTCAGATAAGATTCGGACCGCCACTACTCTTAAAGCATGGTTCTTGCCTCCCTCCTTGGAGCTCGTCCCGATTGAAGCCTAACAATTTGCTCTTATAATTTCTTTTAGGGAGTAATTTTCACATGCAAATTCAAGCTGGTGAGATTGTGGCCAAAGTTAGAGTAGAAGGCATGAGCCAACATTTTGCCCAATTTCACTTCAGATTTGACATTAAGATGGCCTCTATCTTCATTAAGGCCTTTATCAATGTTGCCAACTGCTTTCATTCCATCCACCATTCCACCATTCTTACATTTGGTAGCTTGTGTGTGACTGCCTCTTCAGCCTTACACACATCTTTCTTGTGAAAATATCATGAGTTACTATCTTTACCTGCATGTTTTAGAGAAGTTTTAGCATTGAGAAACAAAAAATTATTTACCAAGATGACGAACCAGGATAATGGGTAGTGTTGGGTGGTACGAGTCTTTGCGCAAGTCCGTGAAGAACTTGGTGAGGTTTCCTTCGTAGTACTTAGATTCTTCTTCCACCCAAGCATCTGACTCTCCTGGATACCAGAAAAATGCTTGGACTTTTCCTCCATGTTTTTTCGAAGTTCTAATTCGTTTGATCAATCTAGTGTAATTAACCGTCCCTTTAACCCATTCTCTCAGGTGAGTTCCTCCAATGGCGCATGGAACGAGCCCGATGACACCAATGCTCTTGCCAGCTTTGGCCAAAAGCTTATTGGTCTTGTTATAATCAATGTCCCAATGAAGTGGCTCACGAGCTTGTTCCCATTTCAAATGAGCAGTCAATCGAAGGATTGATTCGTGGGATCGAGATGCTGGCGGGATATATCCATCCCATATATTTTTGCCAGTGATTGGATCTTTCGAGACACCACCGAGAATGAAAATATTGTCGGGAGAAGTAGCTCGTGAGAAAGGAACTAAAACAAACATACATATACATACCATCCATGTAAAGTACTCCAATTCAATCATTTTTCTCTTTGGTTTGCTTATACTCTTTTGATTCAGCCGCCTCTCTTTACCAATCTTTTTTTTCCTAATATATAGCAGTTTTTGGGATCTTTATTTAGTACTTGGGAGCTGTGTTGTCTCTGTTGAAATGAAATATGGCTGTTTAAAATCAATGGCTTTTGCTGGGAATATGCAACAATTGTTGTTCCAAGTTTGGCCCAACAATTTAAGTTAGATCCATTTCATAGCCACCATACATGAATTTATAATTTCTACATGAATTGGTAGGTACATGTAACTTAACGTGTATTTAGACACGTGAATATTTAATTTGTGTCTTTTATAGGTATCTCTTTACTATTACGTAAAGGAATCATTGTAATCAAGTAATTGAACCAAGAAATAAAATAATTAAAACGAGCAGAATGAACGAGAGTAGAAACGAAAATCAAAAGGTGCATACAGAAAAAGAGAGAAAAAGAGAAAGAGGAGAGCAAGCTAAAGAAAGAAATAAAAGGCCAGAAAAGGAAGGGAAAAAATCCTCAAAACTCGAGGATAAAAATAGAAAATTCATCCACAGCACAAATTGACTATGTATTTTTTTAAAAATATGATTCTTTTTTTGTTATTTTTGGTTCAAATATAGCAAAGTTTTAACCTTTTTTTTGATACTTTAAAGAAAAAGGACATTTAATTATATTATATTTAAAGTCATTGTTATCTTATGTTAATTATGTAAATGCCTGAAGCAATCGAGATTGTATCTTCCCTAACAATAATTTTTTGAGGAAAAAAAAAAGTCCCAAAAAATTGTGAGCATTTTTTCCCATTTCCAACAAGAAAAAACCCTACGCCTCCATTCATGCTTGTTTTCATTTAGAATAACGAAATAGAAATTTCAAAGTCAAGAGAGCTTATTTAAATTTCTTTAACCATTTGATTTTAGATCATCAGCTCAAAATCCCATCTATATTACCAACATTGTTCTTGGGAACCTAGAACAAACTGAGTCAAAAATTTGAAGACATAACAACTCTATTTCAAGAGTGATTTTCACGCCTTAAATTTGTAAAGAAAAAACTATTGCGATTGAAATTTTTTGAGCTCATAGATATATTAAGCTTTGGAACAGATGATTTTTTAGTCGAAGATATATAGCTTAACAAATTGAGATGCGTTCAGGTTGGCTGAAACCACTGTCCTTTTTAGGATTCCAAATTTTTTAGGATTACAAATTATTTGGAAGGGAGATTAAAACATGAGAGACAACAAAAGAGTTGCCACTATTAAAAAAATAAAATAAAGAATTTTAAGTGTCAGTTCCAAATTGTTTTTTGATGTCGGTGAAGGATATGGTGGCAGATCCCCTTCTCTTGGCCTTCTGTTGAGAAGAATGTTCCTTCCATCCAGTCATGTAAATGACCTGCAATTGCAACACACACCCCATTGGATCACTTCACTGTCCCAAAAGGAACTAATAATTCATGCCATCATCATTTGACAAACAATGCAGGAGGCAGATGTGTTAACTTTCGACTCTTGTTTATTTTGGTCTCTTATTCTACTTTTCAAATGCTCGATAGTTTTAACCTTTATTCATTGTAGTCCTTGTACTTTTGTAATGTTTATGTTGGTCCTTATATTTTAAAAAAGTAACTATTTTGGTTCCTTCATTAATATGTCTGCCATAACCTAGGGCATCCAAGCCCGGACCCGAGAGACATCAAGAATCTTTTGTATTAAGCTCACCCAAAGGTTGGTCCCTTCTTTTTTTATTTTTATATCATTTATTTTGATCAAAATTTTTGTATACTTCACTCACTAAATTTCTTGAAACGTAGCCATAAAATATTTCTCGTGTATAAATTTGTGTTGAAATTTTAAAAATAAGAACCAAAATGATCACCTTTTAGAAATGTAGGAACCAAAACCAATATTTTGAAAGTACATAGACTAAAATGAACCAAAATTGAAAGTATATGGATCAAAGTAGACATTTTGAAAATAGGTGGATTAAAATGAACCAATGTTGAATGTACAAGGAACAAAGTGGACATTTTAAAAGTACGAAGACTAAAATGAACAAAAGCAAAGAGTACAGACCACGGTATTTAAACCCATTATCATAAACAACATATATTATTGATACCAGATTAAGTTATTTAGCGTCATGCACTCTACACTAAGCTGACCTGAAATGTTGCAGGAATGGTTCCATCTTCTGCAGCAAACATGGAATCATAAATGGCTGCTGTTGCAAGGGCTGTTTCCCTTTTCAGGATCTGTGTTTCATTATTGAAACATAAATGATCCATTGATCAGCAAAAGATAATATCAAAAACAAAAAGATGAAGAGTCGATGATACTTTATTGGTAAAGACAAATGTGGGGAAGAACTCTTACAGGGTTTCTTTGTAAAAGGGCATTTGTTTCACCCATTGCACGCAAGTGTTCCACCAGATCCAGTGCTTAATATTATGTAAACAGAACAGAATTATAAGGAAGAGAAAAAAAATCCCTAAACAAATGATGCCCAACTTGGTAACTATTTCTTGTTTCTTATTTATTTATTTATTATTTTTTTTTTTTTTGAAAAAAGAAAATGTACATATTCGGTAACCACTTTTTTTCCTGTCACGAACAAACTAATGCTTTTATTTATGTTCTGAAAAAATTGGAAACGGGAACCAGAAACACGAAACTTAATTTTGTTGTAACTTTTGAAAACGTTTCTTAAAAATGAGAAACAAGAAACAGGAACAGTTACTAAATGCTTATGTTTCTCGAAAACTAGAAATGAAAAATGAGAAACTAAAAACAAGAAACAGAAAACATTACCGAGCTCGATATATCTATATAAGACATACACATTCTAATCAACGAGAAATTAACTATAGTAAATAATAAATAGTGAGATGAGCATGCTCACCATTTGGATATCGAACTACGTACTCATCGACATCGACACCAGGCAATGTAAAACCAGCTCTTGTCAAAAGGTTGCCTGCATCCCTCACCTAAATAAGTAAACCGACATGTGCTCCATTCAGTCAATCAGATATTTGTCTGAATATGCTGTTTCTCTTACAGAATCTAACTACTGTAATTAAAACCAGAAGTAGAAATTGACTCTGGATTCGATTAAGAGCCACAAAAGTAACTCGCTTATTTCTACTATTTCATATTTCAAGTCACCACTCAAACCTCTGACCAAGCCATGTTATTAAATTTGCGTGAAAATGATATTAAGAAGAAAGACTACACAATTGTACAAGATTCCAGGCAAGAAATACTACTCATGGATTCTTTGAGAAAAGAAAGGTGTTTTGAGTCGTTTGCAATAACATACTTGTGCCAATGGCGATACTCGTGGACTGATGCCTCCTTCACGCTCCATTTGTGCAAGAGTACATGCTATTCTCAGTTCCCTAATTGCAAGCATATGCAATGGAAATCAAGCAGGGAATTTAAGCAACGAACTAAAAATTCAAACCAGAAGAAAACATGAAAATATGACAAACTTTAAGGTTTCTCCACCAAAAATAGCTGCTAAAAATAGCCCATCTGGCTTCAGTGCCAATCTACTCTGTCAAGAAAAAATATTTCAGGAAAAAAAAAAAGCCAACAAAACATTCACAAAAAAAGATTAAAAGAAAGGTAAGAGAAATGAATATGGGAACACGAACCATGCAATAGCAAGTTTGCAATACATATGACATTGTTTAACCAACAATCATGCTTCATACTAACTTCTGTTAGGCCTCTCTCTAGTACACAGGTTGAAAATGGGATTTCACCTTTTCTTCTTAACAATCACAAGATTCAATTACTACACGAGGCTTTTTTTTAATAAAAAATAAAAAACAATAAATAAAAAAGAAAAAGAAAGAAAATAGTTTTTGATGAAACCTGTGAAGTAAACTCACATTGCTTTCAATTAGAAGATTATGCTGTTAAAAATATATTAGATTTAGGTGTGAAAACGAAAAACAACTGATGCGTTATTTTTTCATTTTAGTACAAGGCAGGAGAGGAGGCAAACCTGAATCACGGCACCTGGAAGATCATTTGTCCAATGAAGACCCAAGCAGCTTATAACTAGATCTACTGAACTTCATCCCACAAGTTCAAGAATTGAAATGATAAAGCATTAGCCAAAGTGGTTGCACATAATTGAAAATGAAACAAGCTGTAAGAACACCTTTCTTTGATGGGTAGAAACTCTTCATCACCAACAATAAAAGATGTTTCAATGTCCTGATCATGTGCACCTGTATCATCTTTGCATAATTTTATCATGTCATGTGATGCATCCATCATAATCAGCTTTTCAACCGAACCTGCCAAATGGATGAGAATTTTATTTAACAACTAACACCATACAAAAAAAAAAAAGATAATCTATCTAGGTTCTACTGATGCTGGTGTTTATTAGTTTATTTATTTGCTTAAACTAATACCAATTGCAACCTCTTGATGAACTTACTCAAGCAATATGATTTAGAATAGTTAGTTAACCGTTAGTTAGGCCGTTTGTTATTCCTAATTAGTTAGTATAGTAGCTGTTAGTTGGTCATTTGGTTAGTTAGGCATCTGTTACTTGCAACACTATTATTTATGAATACCAGTATTTAGATTGTAAAAAGCAGATCATTATCATCGATAAAGTTTCTTTCCTTTTGACTTACACCACAATAACCAAGGCAACTAATAACTCAACTCGCCAATCTTCAAACTGATCAATATCCCAATTCAAAAAGACAGTGGAATGATTATAGCGTTCAACTACCAGAGAAGATACGGTCTAAAGACAAGACCATGCTCGAGCAGAGAAAATCAAGGCCATGGGGACATCAAATATGCCATGTGAATAAAAGAATGAACCCAACCTTTAAACTTTAGACATGAATTTCCAAAATATTTCAGATAGGAATAGTTCACATCCAAAATGAAGAACGGTGTTTTTGTTAAGCAACAGTGTTAAGAGCTTGAACCTGAAGCCCAAGGACTTAAAAGACGATACAAGATAACAAGAAAAAAGAAGTTCAATTTAAAAAGGTGAAGGTAAGAAAAAAGTTATTTTCTTTAGCTGTTTCTGGTGGGGTTCTCTCTATCCCAACCCTTCGTTTGTTTTCTTCTCTCTTTTGCTTAATATACAAGTTTCTTATCCCAAAAAAAAATTAATAAATAAATAATTATAGCAACATTACCAAATTATAACTTTGTGAAAGAGTTATAGTCCAAAAGAATAACACCTAACTAATATTACAAAAACTCTTACAAACCAACCCCATAGGGAGGTATTAAACCTTATAAGCTCCCAAACATACTCCCTAGTCCTCACCACTCCCCAAAAATCTGTTATATTCGTATGTAATTATCTTTGCTATTAGGATTATTGCATGCAAGCAATAAATGAACCCCTAACCTTTGGAAAACCAATTTATAGTTTTCACGAAAAAGCAAATGTTTCATATGCTTGAGTCTTTGAGAAAGTTCTGATAGAACTTTTCAACTGCTCATGTCTTTAAAGCTCAACTTTTATGTCTCCATTATTCAAGTTTCAAGACTCCAACTTTATATGATCATTGCATGCTTAGGGTAGTAATCCTTATTCACCTTAATATTCCTAAAATATTTTCTTCCTACTTTCGAAAGTGATCCTTTGAACCATGTGATGCATTAATTTATGAATGAACCCTTAGCCTCTCATTCTACTAGAGCTTAACTCCTTTTTCCCTAATGATCGAAGAAAGTGAAATTGTAAAATAGTATTATTACCACGGCCACGTAACAATCGCCTGATAGCCTCCAATGAACCCCCCAAACATAATGCTTCAGGGAATGTCTTCTTGCAATCCTTCAAATGGCAAAATGTGAGACATGTAAAATCAATGAAAAAATACCCTCTATAAGTTATTCGGGATTTTAGAGATGATGAAGTCAAGTGGATTCCGATTTGTAGTTGAAAAATTACAATACCGAAGTACTTCTTAGAGGTTTAAACTCCCAAAAAATTGCTCTCAAAATTCTGCATGTCCCAAACCCCCCTAATTCTCAATTTTTTTAACCTTTTTTTAAATTTTCTTCCGATAACTGAGAGTTGGAACTTTGCTCCCCTATACCTAGAGGCACCTATCCAAGGCCCCAGACCCGAGAGATATTGACGATTTTTGGTATTAAGCTCACCGAAAGATTCGAACTTGAGACCTCTAAGCCACGATGTGTATGACAACCAAGAGACCTCAAGCCTTGCCAACCAGATTGCCTCTCGAGGGGCCTATTTTTAACCATCTTTTAATAACTCCCTCCTTGATAAGGACAAATATGCCCCCCTAATATACTAATAATAGCTCTGAACTTTTCCTACTCATATTGTTAACATAGCACCACTAGGAGCTTTCAAAAAGAAGCAAATTAGGATTAATAAGTATTAACTACAGAAAGAGGTTAACAGTGAGCTCCAAAAAATTGCATGCTGTTTGGCTTAATCAAGGAAAAATATGTGTCCAGGAAGGCTATGTCAATTAGGGTCTTTAAGCCCTTTCCTCCCAACCCATGTATTTCTCTTCAAATGATCTTTAATTTCTTTCGTTCCAAAGTCCCTAAACGATTGCATTTATGGTATTAATCCAAACGTTAGCCCTTTTTTTGAATCGATGGACAGAGCAGCTGAAAAAATTTTGGTGGGATGAAAGATAAGGAGACCATGGACAACCAAATACGATCAGATAAAAACTCTCAGTACTTCCTATGAACAGTCAAAGAATAGGTGTAGTTGGTCCTTCCCTGCTTTCATGCAGAAAAATTAGCAACTTGGACTAAAGTCAGTAAAGGAGCACTTTCTTTACAGCCTATCTGCATGGTTAATTCCTTTTCAACAAAGTATCCAGTTCAAGATATTCATTGTTTTTTCCAAACTTTTCGTCTTCAACCGGTCCTAGCAAGGGTGAAGTTGTTAGCTTCTCACTGGGAATAGCCTGATTGAGGAAGAGTTCTCTATATGACTACTTGGCATTTAGCTTCACAATGTTCCACCAAGGACTCCTAACACAGTCTGTTTTCTTCTCTTTGGTTAACTAATTGTTAACCCACCACACATATTTTTCTATTGGTGATCTCTACCTTTTGGTTACACTTATTATCACTAAGAAATTGTAGCAGTTTTTTGTAAAGGCTGTCTTTGAGATGTGATTTTATATCCAATGCTTTCCTAAACTAAGTTCTTCGAAGCGCGCAACATTTCCTTAAAAAAACAATATGATACTGAGAAATCAGCGTTGTCCAATTCACAAGTTTAAATGAACACAATTTATCAATATCGCTATCCACTACCTCTAGACGGTCCAATAAGTTCTCAGCAACCGTATCAACAAGAGAATCCTTTGGGCGCATCAACCATGCAGCTCGGTCGCGCTGTCACCAAGGAACAAAAACTTCAGCGAAGAACATAATATAGCAATATCCAAACAATGGACGAACTGCATATAAATAGAACCAAAGCAGAATAAGAACATATGAAACAGTCAATTGACAAGCCTCATCGCGGAAGACAATAATATGCCCATAATTTCCCGATGTACAGACGACCATTACAAATTATCTTTACAATATCACCATACTTTCTCCAATATCTCAAAATATTCCTCTAAAGTTCTACTCTGGTTAAGCCACGGAGATCAAAGAAGACAAATCAAAAACTTAAAATGAAAATGCCGTTGTTAGCCATAATTAGAGTTAAACAACGATTGGAAATGTAAACGTACCTGTTTGCGCTTGAGATCACGATCAAAAATCTTGACCTTCGAGCTCTGCATTCCATTACTGATGCTACTATCGTAATTATCATCGCCTGTAGAGAAAGAAGAGCAGAGGATTGAGCGTGGATCATCCCGCCGTCTCGTGCTCCTCAACAGTGAAAACGACCTTATGATTCTCGGCGGCGACAGTCCTCTCATTTCTCGATCACCGTCCGAGCTGCGCCGGAGAGAGAGAGGAGGGAAATTTTCGGGATTCTTAATGGGCTTGGGCCGTAAGCTCGCGTCCAAACACTCCTTAAACGGAAACCCAGAGCACCAAAATCGGCGTAGAGATGGAACTATCCCGATAAGGGTCGCGTTATCCATGTTTCCAAACGGGGCCATATCGCATCTACCTTAACCGCTGTTTTTCACGGCTCTCTCTCAAAATTGGGCGGAATGGCGAAGAAGAAGCAGTTGGCGTCTTCAGCTCCATGGCGGGGCGAGGAGGAGGTGGACGAGTTCGCCGACGCGAAGCTCAAAGTTACTAAGAATCCCGGCGAGACTCCGGTAATGCATGTTCCTCGCAAGAAGAGCGTCAAGTCCAAGAGCTCCAAAGAGGAGGATGACTCCCTCGAGATTGACCCTGAGCTCCGCTACAGTTTCCAACGCAATTACCAGGTTTACTTCTCTCTTCCTCAAATGGATATGGTTCCTGAAGCTGTAGTTAGTGTTCAATTGGTGTTCTTGTCGGCTAGTAGCTGTTGTTTATGTGAAATTCTTTTGTTTTGTATTTAGAAAAGATAACTTTCCTTCTTTAATAGATTGAATTGTTAGATTGTAGGATTAGCAAGTAGTAATCTGTTCTTTGATTACCGATTTGCAAATTCATGCTGATATACTATGCCTCTTAGTCATAATTGGAGTGTTCATGGAGGGTTTTCAAAAGAAGCAGCTGAAAAGTTCTTAACAAATTTTTGTCCCATGGATACAAAACGTTCTGGGTAGAAAGGTGGATGTTGAAACTTTTTAAGGGAGAAGAGATAATTAGAGATTATAATAATTTTTTAGTAAGTGCTGCAGGACTTTTGGAGATCAATTGAAAGGTGACTCACCGGTCGTAGAAGAAAAAAATATTGAAATTGTTAGGAAATAGAGGTGAAAGGGGAAGAAAATAGAGATTTGGGTGGCTTACTCAGGAGAGTGCATTCATATCTGGTCTGGTGACTTGCTCAGTTTTCTTTGAATTTGTGCTATAGTTGATTAAAAAATTTCACGCTTCCTCTCTTCCTTTATGCTAAAATTATGAAATGAAGATCTCTATTGTCCTATAAGACAGAAGTTCCTAGTAAACACAAAGTTGTAGGACCAGTATTTACTGAGTCACCTACTGACGATTTACCTGCAGAGAATCATGCCTATAAGCTCGAGCTTTAGAAGCAAGAGCATCCAGGCTGCTTCTTTCCTAGATGGCGAACTGCTTTTCTCTTCTTTTCGCTTCATCCCCGGTGATTAATTACTGGCATACATGCTGTGGGGCATTAAAATGTTATCATAAACTCAAAGGTAATCTGAACCATTTAGGAGTCAATAACTGAGGAGTCTGAACGAGTGGTTGCTATACTCACCACTGGCTGTATGGTTATGGCATACTTTGAATGCTGATTCTCATTTATGTGTTTCGTTTGCATGATGTTAATAGGCTGAAAATGCCAAGGAAAACCACGGACCTCATGATCCCAACCTTTGCCTTTACTATTCAACAATTGGGGATTGTTCACCTTCCTACTTAGTTTAAGGTTGTCCCACACTTTCCAAGGCCACCCCTTTGGAATCCCCGACAGGCTCACTTGGAACAAGGTTGCTTACTTGCAAGCAGTTGAATATCCAAGAAGTTTAGGCATGCAATTTAGCATTGACCCCAAAAATGAAGTATGGATCTACCTGGTGGATATTTAGACAAGAATTTCTGGTGGTATCTTGAAACTGCAATGTTCTCTACAAGAAGTCAACTTCACCAAGTCGATGGCAGTGATGCACACGCTATGTTTATCTGGAATGGAACCCAAATTATGGAATTTGTTGACCGTACTATGAGAGCTTACCTTACTAATTGGGAAGGTTTAATGTGAATAATGTTGTGAAGGTTTGAACATAGAACCTTATGCTTTAATCAGCATTAATTCCAAAACTTTAAGAAGATAGATTGTCATAAATTTACTGTTTAATATATTCTTAAACACCTCAGGAAAAAAATTGCGATTGGACTCTGATTATTGTGAATTAGAAGTCTTTGCTAATGAGAAGCAGCTAGCATTGTACATAGTTCACCTCTAATTCTGCGCACTTGTTGGATTTGAATAAGATTTATCAAGTATAAGAATGGTCCCTTGTTAACCCCTTTCATATTTTTAGCTTTTACTTTCCTTCATCGCTGCTTTTAAGTTTGCAGGTATGCTCTGGCCATATCCAGTACTTTCCTTCATTCAATGGAAGTCTTTTTTCCAGATATTATTTCATATTAAATTGTGAAAGTATTTTTAACAAATTTGTGTATGCTGCAGTTTCTTCAACGAGTATTCAGCATTGACACTATTGTCAAACCTCTTCCACCGGCCATGGCTTACAATGTCTCCCGCAACTTGAACTTCTTTACTCGCATTTTCACACAGTTCTTCGGTATGTATATTTCCTCAATGTTTTTTTGCAAGTTCGGGTGTGCACACAGGTACAAAAGTAAACACGCTATAGTTCTTTGCTTAGCTTTGTAATTGAACCATATAATTTGTACTTCTTTGCTAACAGTTTCTATTGCAGTCATAGTCTCACCCCCAAAGTTATTAAATCACTGTTCTTGCATCATCTGATAACCTGTATATCTAGATGGGTCGGAAATTCGTTACTGATAGTGATCAGGATATTGTTTGCTTGCTTAGGTGTATAATGATATTGCCTTTTGATTAAAATAACAAAATGATACTGATAAAGAACGTTCTTAGTTTGTTTCTTCATGTTTATATCTTCATTAGCACATTCTTACTTGGATCGAAGGAAAGAATATCTACCTTTATGACTACCATTTGATTTTGATCTATTTTGAGGTTTATGCTCCATAAGCACATTTGATTGCCTGTACGAGTATTTAAGTTTCTATGTGCATTGTTTCTTAATTTTAGCTTCATCATCATCTCGCTCATTAGTAAAATGAATACATTTAATTTCTTTAAGATAGAGACTTTCAGACTAAAGGTATTGAGGAAAAAAATATTCTGGCCCTCCTGTTTATCATGAGATACATTCTGAATAAAATGATTAACATTGCCATTGTAACAAAGTCATTTGCTACCATTACTCAATGTTATGTTCATTAACACATCTGATTCCATTCCAGACCCTGAAGGCATTGCAAATGCTCAGAAATCACTTGGACTAGGGCAGGAAGAGAAAGCTCGCCGTGTTCGTTGAGAGGAGAAAACGAGGAAATTGCTGGGGAGTTTTATGGAACTGTTTTCAACTGTATTTGGATTCGAACTTTGTGAAGAGTTGTTGTAAATGGGATGCATTATGCATAAATTTTGTTCAATTTCAAGCTTAATTACATCAGTTTGGTTTGTTTAAAGATTTACTCTACCAGAATACACAAGGAAAACTATTCTACGCTTTCTCCTAGAGAACTCACAACTCCTTGTCCATAGCATTGACCCACTTTTTTAGTTTGAAGTCAATGAATTCCTTTCTTATTGACTCGGGGAACCCCACGCCAGTAGCCGCAATTACTCAGTCCACATTCTGATAGAAACTTTTCGTAGTCCTTGTCCAGTTTCTTGTAAGCATGTGACAAATCTTCAACTGAAATCTGTTCATCTACCGAAGGACTCTGCAGAGCAATAACTATAAACTATTACCAAATTGAAAACTTTTGGCTTTCAAGAGAATGGAGACTGGTGTTCACATTTTGGAACTTAAGCATAGCTCAACTAGCATATATCTTCTACCTTTGGTAGAGATTCGAATCCCTACTCTACATGTTGGATTCGCAAAAAAAAACGGAGGCTAGAAGACAAGTGAAGATTTCTCGAAATTAAAATGATCTTACTAGGTAGAAGATTCGAATCCCTACTCTACATGTTGGATTCGCAAAAAAAAACGGAGGCTAGAAGACAAGTGAAGATTTCTCGAAATTAAAATGATCTTACTTGTCAGTAAAAAAGGTACAAAAAATATATGCTTTCTACATTTTAAAAGCACTGTCAGCCATGTCAAACGCACACTCAAATTACATATTTCTCCCTTTTTTCCATCTTTCTATTTAGCATGGGGTTTGAGGGTCAAGTAAAATAGCTGATTTTTTCCCTAGTTTCTCTCACTAAACAAAGAAGTTGGGTGTGATGGAAAAGGGTAAAACTGCTGATCTCTGCTTGTCTAGGTGGTCACCCCACCCATGTGCAAATCCAATGTTGTTATGTATAGATAGTATACCAATTTGGCCGTATTATCAGCTGATTAGAACAAAAAGATAGGCCAAGAAGAAGAAAAGGAAGTGGATGGACAGACAACCCCATTAGGAAGGGACAAAAATGAATGATCAACTGTAAAAAGGCTTGGGGAGTTGGCACTCAAAAGAAATGAAAGCAACTATTCAACAACTTTATTAGTAGTCAATTTTGCTCCCATTCCTCATTGCAAGTACTACCCCTCCACAGTTAAAAGAAAAATAAGAACACCATTCTCAAACAAACTGCTTCTAATAAGGGTGAAATAGGGTAAAAATAGGAGGAAAAACTCATAATGCCATTTGATAACCATTTCGTTTTTAGTCTTCTGTTTTTTTAAATTAAGTTTGTTTCAAATTTGGCCTAGATTTCTAAAATGTTTATAAAAACAATATAACAAAAGAACACATTGGTAAGAGTAATATTTTTATGCTTATTTTAAAAATAGAAAACCAAAAACAAAATGGTTATCAAATGAGACCTACATTACTTACAGAAGGATCTGTGGATGACTCAGAATCCAAACCATCTAGTTCCCTTATATCGCGGAGAGCAGATCTCCAATGCCCGCTTCTAAACTTGTGATGCTCTCCCTCTGATTTATCAATAGTTTTAAGCTTTGATGTTTTGGAAACTCTAGCATAAGAAGCACCAATTATGCATCTGGCACAAAATACTATAAGAGGAACCAAAACTATAAAACTAGTGGTTCTAGCCTGAAAATCAAAGAAAAAAGAAGTAAAGAGAAAACAGATAAGTTTGTTGAATTGTCAGTTCTCCACATGAACTTCAAAAAAAGTCTCCAAATACTTGTAGAGGTGATATGTGTAGTTTAGCTAGACAAAACTCGGAATGAAAGAAAACTTACAGGAGGTAGGAATGAAAGAAAACTTACAGGAGGTAGACGAGGGGAGACGTGCAAGAAAAGCTTTTTATAGTTCTGAAGTCCATTTAAAGAACTCTGAAGCTTTTCTTGCAATTGATATACATCTCTAATCTGCAGTGATTGCGTAGAATATAAGAAATAGGTCAGGCCAGGAATAAGCATAAGTTATATGGTAATTCAATTTTGAACTGACAACAATGTCCTTAACTACTAAGAATGATACAATCTGGAACCCAACAACACATCCAATAAAATTTGATTAATTACTCGTACTTTCCTGATGTGATATATCCTTCTAAACTACTTGAAAACTAGAATTTGACACTCGTCGTGATATATACAAAACTTCCTCTCACATATACCTCGGGTATACAACGAATCATACTGGTACTGAGCTGAAATTCAAGTGAGGTTTTCTCTTCAAGAACTCAATGGATAACCACTCAAAATAGGGAAACTAGACCCTGGCCAATCCCCTAGAAGAAGGCTTTAACCATGTCGAAGATGGTGCTGAAATTTGCGAATCCCGGACCGGGATTGAAGTACTTTAGGAAGTTATTTAAGCCCAAATTCACAATCACGTTAAAATTCAAGTCTCGCGAGATTGATATTCAATCAGGCTGTTTTCGTATTCATGCAGAATTTACCAGTCCCGGCCTATACCAGTTTACATTTTTTATGTTCTCCCCCATCACCGAAAGAATAAAAAAAGGTCCAACTTTATTGAGGTTCCAGGCCCCTAAAAAGATATGAATATGGGCATATGGTTAAGTGATCAATGACTAATATTTAAAAGGCTAGTCTCACAACCTAATTTAGTGTATCACTATCAAACATTATGATACTTCAATCCCCATGATTGTGATTTGTTTCTTTACATCAATTGTGTTGTGCCACAAATTGCAGTTCAGTAGTTATTTTGTCAATTCTTCAAGCAATACATATGCTTTCACCACCAAGTTTTGAAAGTATGAATACAACTCATATAATGAAGAGTAACTATGTAGCCACACGAGATTTCACATTTTAGAAGATCTTGACATTCAGTAATTAGTTTGCAACATTATTATTAGTAATTAGGTTGCAAGATAAATTCAACTCCAAAAGTAGTCATCATCCTATCAAAGTTTAAAATCAAAATCAATAGGTTTGGAAAACGATTGCTATAAAAAGGTTTCAGCTATCGATTTCTTTCAGAAGTAATTCCACATGAAGCTAGAAGTAGAAACCATAAGAAAAATACATTTATGAAATTAACCAGCATATGGACCTAGAACATGGCTCAAAAGTGGAAAAGGAATAGAAACTTGCTTACCGCTAGAGGATTTCGAATCTTGCTATCCTGCCCCTTGTGTTCTAGATCGGTGTCCCCTATCTTCCTATTAACTATGACAATGGAATGTGTAGAAACTCCATTCTGCTTCAAAATCGAAGTGAACGTCTCGCCCCTACCCAATTGACATCTTAACAATTAGATGAAACTATTTCAATTCTGGAATCCAACAGACCTTCCAAAATTAAAAATTGTTTAACAAGGTTAAGTTTTCAAAAGAATTTGATATATTCGAACAGCATGTCATTACTACCAAGTTCAATTCCATATAAACTGCACAATCAAAGTACTAGCTACAACTACTTCAGTTTGTAACTATCAATCAAAAGCTGTCATCTGCTGTGAAGTGAAAACAAATCCATAACGATTTTGAATGTTCACGTTTTATTGAACAACAAAGAGATACTTCTGAAGCTAGTAAGCCCACAAGTCAAAAATTCAATCCACCTCCTCAACCCAGGAAAAACCACAGTTGGGCTTGATAATGCACATTTCAGATACAATCAAATTCTTCTGCAGAGTACAAAGTGAGTAAAAAATACTTTCTCCTCTTACCCTTCGACAATACGAACAAAGTGGTGCTTAGTGAAGGATTGATCTCTGGGTATATCCTGAAGTTGAAACCTCCATCTCTGACAGCATCACCACAAAACTCATTCAGAAACAAGTAAATATTTAACGATTAACCAATGGCCCATTTCTTCATCCAGAACACAACAGATATTCAAAGCATAAATCACCAATCAATATGTGGGTCTTTGAGAAAACAAAGGAATATAGAATAGAACCAAATAGAAAGAGCTATTTAAACGTGGGGATGAACAAATTGGAACAAGCACGATAGAGTTGAGATTTCAAAGTTTTTTCAAGTGCAGAAATAAACCCAAGTTTGAATGTAGAGCACACATACCAGCGCAACGGCTCCGAATTGATTCTTCGATGATCTTTTAGCGTAAGCCCAAGTTCTGATGTAGAAATTGGAGGGAAAAGAGCACAAAAGCAAAGCAAGTTGTATAAATTTCCTCAATCAATAGAAAGGGGCATCGTATCGGCGATGAAATTTGGGTTTCAAGGGAATGGCGGAATACCTGTGAGTTTGAGAAGGGAGAGTGGGTTGTGGGAGCAACTTGGGGAGGAGAG
Source organism: Momordica charantia (assembly GCF_001995035.1). The sequence goes on from NW_019104506.1 coordinate 1,885,282, forward strand.
AAAAACGGTCTGCTCTATTTCTCTGGCTCACCTTCAATTCCATCACAGAAACCGTTGAAATTCGCCATTGCCATTTCTGTCTCGTTAAACTAAATATTAATCGATTTTCATTAAAGTACCATGACTTCTTCCCAAATTACGTATTTGGTCTTTTTCCTTCCTTTTTTTGAAGTCCGAAGTGTTTTGGTCTTAGGCCCCCGTCTAATAACCATATTAACCCTCTGTTTAAATTAGGAAGAATAAAAATAAATTTGAAATCACGTTTTAAGTTCCAAAATTTTTCATTCCAGATAGTTCGGATTTGTCGAGATTTGAAATTAAGAAGTGTATAATTCCAAATTACATTAAGGTCCTGTTTACCTAACAGTAATCGGAATGAAAATAATGTTATTCCTTTGATGTCGTTTACCATAAATTTTATGGAATCAGAATCAGAACTCGTTTTATGTTTTTACTATATACCCATGTCCTCTCTCTAGCTAATCACAAATATTGTGGTGCTAATTTTTTTATTACAATAATAATTATTTTATTACTATATTATTGAAAGTAAATATCCTTTTTACCAAAACAATATATTTAATATTAATATTAATAAATAATAAGTAATTAAAATAAAATTACATCCACTAAAATACTATTTTATTATAACCATACTCATTTAATATAAAATTTTATTAAATTTTATTATCATAATAATTAATAATAATGAATTATATTTTTAAAAAGTATGATATTAATTAATAATAACAAAATCAAATTAAAAAATTAAATATTAAATATTTTATAATAATGGCATCTCAACTAATAAAAGTTATATAAATTTTTACTAAAAGAAAAAACTATTAGTAATATAAATGAAAAAGAAATAAAAAAAGTATAAAACAATTAAATAAAAAGTCACAGGTGTCATGAGAGAGAAAGGGTAAAAGTAAATGCGTGAAACCCAAAAAAAAAAAAAGGAATGGGAATGAGATTGACGAGGGTGTAGAAGATAAATGAGATTGTTTTTTAAGGAAATAGGAATAAAAAAAAAGTGGGTGGATCCCACATTCACATTCCAACAATTTGATAAACACGATCAAAGGAATAAAAAAATTGATTCTCATTCCTTCATTCTCATTCCAAAGTAAACATCTTCATGGCTTCATAAGCAAATAATCATTAAGTAAACTAATTTTTTCTCCTCTCTTCTACGAACATTTTTGAATTATAATGGAAGCAAAATACATTTTGTTGATACATTTAAAATTTCTCTTTAATTAATTTTTTTTAAGCATTTTCGTAATTTTTTTTTCAAGTTCCTTGTGTTTTTCTTCCTGAGGTTTTTTCTTCTGTCAAAAGATCTTATTTAAAAAAAAAAATTAAGCAAGTGAGATGTTGCGAAGGAAAAAAAGGTAAACATATGGATTATTTTTGTTTAGATATGAAATAATTTTTTTCTTTTAAAAAATATTTGTTTACAAGTTTTTTCTTTTTAATTTTATTGGCAACGTATAATTTAGTATCTTCATTTGATTAATGTTTATATGTGGTTGACATTACTATTTTATATTAAAATATTATATTATTTTTAATATAATTTCTAATTATTGTTAATATAATATCATACTAAATTAGAAAGGCATGCTAGTAATATGTTATACTGTTTTTTCATTTCTCGTGAAAATTTTCCATTATTTAAAATCTTGGAATTTGAAATCATTTCTCACCAATTTGACCGAGCATAAAAATTGACAACTAACTAGATGAATGCCTAAAGGAATAGAGATAAAATAGAATAAATAACTGTCAATTTTTTAATGGTGATAAATAGGAAGATACTTTACCTATGGCTAACCACCTAATTAAATTTTATCCATAACATATAGGTCTTGTCCTTGGAGCTAATTCTCGGATTGGACAACTATGAAGGTTAAAATTTGGGGATTTTTCAATTTTTGTCATTGTGTACCAAACAGTGTTCGAAATGTCGATGTCAATGGAAATGCCAAGGTCTCGATTTTATGGACATATCGATGTCGACGGATATTTCGGGAAAAATCATGGAAATTGTGGAAATTGATAGAAATTTTTTGAATTGGTAAATAAAACATGAATGGTATCTTAATTAGCCTATAATTGATCACCTTTAACCATTAAATGTAAGGATAATACCATTTTACTTATAAAAATGTCGACGTTGATGGAAATATCCAAAAAAAGATTTTTTTTTCTTTAATAAAGATTGATGGAAATTATTTGAATAAGTAAAGTAAACTTTAATTGTAGCTTAATTTGCCTATAATTGTTCACTTTTAACCATCATATATAAATTATTTGCCTATAATTTCCATAAGTAATACTACTTATATAAATATAGTTGCGATAAAAATGTTGGAACAAAATCTTGTATACATACATGGAAATTATTTTGAATTATTAAACTAAAATTCATTGTTATTTTATTATATTTTATTGATAATTTCTAATCCAATCTAGTCTTTAGTTAGAACAATATATGTGAAATATTGACATATATAAAGATTGAAATAATCGTAGAAATTAAAAATAAATAAATAAATAAATATATATATATATATATTATTACATACAAATAATGGTGATACATGAAGTAGAATATGTAATTTAATTAATACCAAAAAGATGAACTTGGAGGATCTAGCGCACTATCTTGATAACTTTGATATAAATTACAATAGTTCTCTCAGGTCATCATAGACTGAAAGTGTTGAAGGTAGTTGCTCAAATGAGTTGAATATGACTTATACGAAGTACATATGGATCTCATTGGTAGATAATTTGGACGAATGACACAATAGTGTATAGATGATTTGCTGGGTAAAAACAAGTAAGAACCAAGCATAACCAAACTGATTAAAGGAAAGTGTGCAAATAAGAGATTAAATACTGATTTTTAAAAGGGTAAGGGGGAAGAGTTTATGTGACTTTTTCTGGACTTACGCAAACAATGCTACAACATCGATGAAGTAATATAATAGCCAAACAGACACGGAATCTTCTCAGATTTCCAAGATTTTCTGCTATTTATGTTTTTAGACAAACTTGACAGCATATATACTCAGTTTATAATCTTACTAGGTGAGCCTTATTCCTAAGTTGTCACACTTTAACTAAGTAGAATCTAGCACGAGTTGAAGCCAAACACTTCCTATTACAATTTTCCAAGAGTTAATAAGAAGATATTCCAATATGTTGGCCAAGCACATTGAAAATAAAACGTTAAAAACAACTTCAACTCAGTATATATATATCATCATAAGTCAACAAAGTTTACAGCCCAAAAACAAGTTCACAACATCCTCCCCCTACAAATAAACTTAGCTACACAATGTCATACAAGAAAATGGAAGAAGAAAATACAAAATCCGTACACTAAAGAGTAGAAAAGAGTAAGAAAATGAGGAAAAACAGCCGCCCTTCAATCCCTTTGTTGTCTTCTTCGGGTTCCTCTCCAAGTATCTTCCCTCTTCTCTTGTCTTGTTCTTTCTAGAATTTGATGAAGAAAAATGAATCTAGACAACCTTGAAATGTTGCTTTTATACCCCCTCCTCAATTTTAGGGGAATCAAAATGGATAAAACGGGGTCCAACACATTTTAATGTGAATCTGCGTTTTACTGCAGTAAATTCTCGGGTAAAAACCTGTTACTGTCAAAAAAAATCTGGAAAAAGTGAGGGAAAAAAGTCAAAAAAGAGTGAGGGATGATGTCAGTATAGAGGAAAGAATAAAGAGAAATTTAACCATCATGTGGCTCACTTTGCCAAAGTAAATCAAAAGGACTTATGGAATGGGTTGAATAAAAATGGAGATGCAAGGTATCGAACCCCATACCTCTCGCATGCAAAGCGAGCGCTCTACCATGTGAGCTACATCCCCAACTTTTCTTTTAAGGTAGTTAATWTATTAATAATTAAATATTTTTCTTGTTAGATGAAAAGTTGAGAGAGAAAGACAGAGATAGTTAAAATTAATTAGTTAATAAAATTAAGAGGAAAAAAAAAGAGAAATTTAACCATCACGTGACTCATTTGTCCGAATGGACCAAGGTAAAAGAATGGGTTGAAACTCGGGATAACAACAAGTATATCTATTTAAAATGAGTCATTTCAAAAAATGGCCAAACAACTTTTAGTTTTGAAAAATGGCCAACTTAAAACCGTTCCATGATTTTTAATGAATATATTATTTATCACATAGGAGAATCGTACCTATATTTTTTTCGAATGAATCATTAAAATATTTTGAGAATCTTACCTGTATTTTTTAATTCAAATATTTTTCCACGAGAATTTTACTAACAAACCTAAAATAAAATATATTAATTAAATTAAAATCTAAAACAAAATTTAAACAAAAAAATCATTTTAGGAATAGAAATACCAAAATTTAAACAAGAACATCATTTTAGAAATGGAAATACCGAAGATGGAAACAAATACAGTTGAAAACATGATTAACAAATATGAACATATCGAACCCGTACCTCTTCAATGGCTCTACCATGTGAGCTACATCCCCATCTATAATTTAATAGTAGCTAACAAGCTAATAATTAAATATTTTTCCGTTAGATAATTTTTTAGTATAATAAACATTAGAAAAATTTTTAGAATTTTCATCTTTTGAAAAAACCATTTTTGTACCAAGAAATCAATTCATGAGAATAGCGATAATGTTACTTTGAATTTGCAACATACTTTAAATTTGGTCTCAACAATTCTAAAATCGATAGGGATAGAGANAGAAATATAGAGTAGGTGATTGAAATTAGCAATAAACAACAGAGAACAGTGGTAGATTTATTCAAACCACGGAAAAAAAGAATACACAATCCCGTAATTAAGACAAATTGGAAAAGTTGCCTTTGCACAAATGTTATTCCAAAATTAATAGTCAGAATGCATATACAAGTCTCTACTAATATCATAATATATTGTTTTATTTATCCTAGTATCTACTTTCTTCCCGACTCTCTAGTTTTCTTCGACGAAGTTTGTTGGATTACATGCATCATTTCAATCATATCATTATTTACTATTTTTGTTCATATTTTAATTTGTCTACTATCCTTCGTTCTATTATTTCATCATTTTTATTAGTTTTACTCCTAATAATTACAAATCTATGAAGAGTATCTTTTTGAGATTCAATCAATTTTTTTTCCATTATTCTTTTCTTCTTAAGTTTTTGTATTCAGGATTCATAGATTCTTGTAAAAATATTAATATTGTATATTAATCAAGTAAACAAATCTAAGATATTAAGTATATGAAATAATTTTAAAAAGTTAAAAAGATAAAACGAAAAAACAAACTTTATGAAGCTGCTAGATTGATTTGACATTAGATGACATTTAGAAAACGTCCAAATAAAATTTTGTGATATTTTTTAAAAGTCGCTCCCGTCAAGAAAAAGAAACAAACATGACAACAAACAAAAACCGTCATTAATATGCTAACAATACAATTAAAACATGTCACAAAATGATGTTTGATGGCATTCTCATGACAGTTTATAGCAAACTTGAACCTTTTATTTCCACTCATCAATTGATAAAGTGGGGAGGCCACAAAGAAAATGAAAAGTAGGAGAGAGGGAGTTAGTTAAAAGTAATTAGTTTTAACCTATGCAATATATCTTGAGTTTTAAGGGTCATATTAATAGTTAAGTTTTTGTAGAATATTTGTGGAAAGATTTTAATCGTAAAGTAAAATATAAAAGTAAATAAATTTGTAATGTAGGCCATTAAAATTAAGAGAAATTTAGCCGCTTCATAGATGGTTAATTAAGTCCAAATGGACCAAGGTAAATAGAACCCATACCGTGCATCCCCATCTTATTTTTTTGGTAGCTAATAAGTTAATTATTAAGTATTAACAATCCATCCTCCCTTCAAAGTGGGATTAAGAAAACTAATTAATGGTTTAAATACAAGTTTAACTCATTGTTTTGAAGTTAACGCTTAATTATCTTGTTTAATGATTTAAATTTTTATTAAATATACTCCTTTCGTGTCTTGCGATTGATCGACAATAGTTGGAATGAATGAGGATTGAACCATGAGATTATTCGAGGTGGGCACTTTTTAAAAAGGTTTAAGAATTAAAATAGATATTTTTGAAAGTTCAAAATTAAACCAAATAGTTAATTTTAAAAACTTTAAAAATTAAAATAAATATTTTGAAAGTTCAATAATAATAAAATAAAGTTAGAAGTTCAAACACCAAAATAAAATTAAATCTAATATAATTTGCTAGGAACGTTTTTTTTTTATTATTATTACAAACTACAAACTAATTTAAAAATAATGCAGATTTTATTTTTCCACTCATTTGTCGTGATAAATAGATGACACAATAGACTAGGTTGTCTCTGACTCTCTTGAATGCTGTTCTTATTATTTTTTTTTTTCAAATATACCTATGCTGCATGGAATACACCTGGCCAGGGTCTCGTATTTAGAGGAGGTTTTACAATTTGAAAGGATCTGCAGGAAAAATCCTCCACAAGATCATAGCTCTTTTATTATTTTTTTTAATCTTCAAATCCGCTTCTCCTTCTCTTGTAGGACAGGTCTTACTTGAAGAGTGAGAATCAAATTTTTCATTCTTTTATCAAATTAAAATGTGACACACTTCAAATGATATAATCTTATCTTAAAAAGCGCACTCTGGAATATCATTCTTCTCATACAACCTCATCAATTTCATTCATGCCTTATATATTTATTATAATTACTTTACAATTTTTAATGTTTCTCTCTAACGAGACTCATAAATTTGTAATTAATTGTTTTATATTTTTATTGCTTTTTTTTTCATTTATACTACTAATAATTTTTCTTCTAATAAAAATTAATATTTCATTATAAAATATTATTAATTTATATTTAATTTTTAATTTTACTTTGTTACTATTAATTAATATCTATAGATTTTTAAAATAGAATTCATTATTATTAAATATTAAAATCATAATATTTAATAATATTTTATATTAAAGGAGGGTTGTTCTAATAAAAAATATTTTAGTTGATGTAATTTTATTTTAATTGTTCATTATTTATTAAATTAAATAAATTGTTACGATAAAAATATATTTACTATATCAATAGTAATAAAATAAATTAAAATTTATTATTATTGTACTTAAAAAGATTAGTAAAATAATGTATTTATAATTAGTAAGTGATATATTAGTAATTGTTATTTATTTTATTATAATTCCAATTCGAGACAGTTTTAATAAGTATTAAAGAAATTCTTATTATAATTCCAAAAAATTTCTAAAAGAATAACATTTTCAGTCGATTTGATTTCAATTAATTTTCATTTGGATTTGATTCTAACTGATTTGATTTTGATTCATTTTCATTCTTATTAAATATTTTCACTTTGATTTATTCTCATTTTTATTAAATAGGACCTCAAATCTCTCTCACCCATCCTCTTCCGAGGTTTTGAGAGTTGAAAGGTAGGATCCGAGGGTTCAAATAAAATTGAAAACAACTCTAAGTTAGGGGATTTTTCCTAAATTCTACGGAATTTTTTTTAAATATTACTAAAAATAATTTTTTTTTTTAAAACTATTCTAAACTCCAAATTAATTGTAAAAATAAGTTGGGAGATATGGAAGGAATCGCACTAAATTCAAAATTGCAGCTAATTTCAATTTTATTTTGGACCTATACATTTTTTTAAACTCTAAAATCATAGTAATTTGTTAGAATCTATATAGATGAATTAAATTTATCCTATCCATCAGCTTAAGTTTTTGGGTTGAGTGATAGTTTGTTCATTCTTACGATGATATCAGAGTTGGAGGTCTTATGTTCGAATCCCTGCGTAATCGTTTCCTCCACGATAACTCCGTTTTCGTTTTCTTTTTCCTAAAAAATTTAAGAGATCACAGGCACAGACTACCGATTTTGTTACTAAAATACAAGTTTACTAGATGGGAATGGGCATGTCATATCTCTCCTATTTTCCAATCAATTGTTTTCTTCGAAATCATTTAATTTATCTTATTAAAATTAATTAAAATATTAAAATTAAATTTATAATTAATAAAACAACATTAAAATTTTACTAATAAGGTATTATATTAATTATTGTATTGTAATAAAATAATATTATAATGTACTAAATTAATAACCGCCAAGGTCTCAATGACAAATGGGTGGAAAATTTAAAGCAATATTATTTTTAAAATTATTTTGAGGTTTAGAATATATATTTTTTAAAATATTTATATTATATATATTTTTAAAATCCGTTTTTTTCTGTGTTCTTATCCAATTTGGGGAAAAAAATGTAGAGAAAGGTAAGTAGTTTGATATAATCATGCTACCTACCATTTATATATGTGGTTACACTAAAAATAAGTGCAGATTTTGATCTGTATTTCCAAATAAAAAGTTTATTATATTCATAATTCAATTATTATTATGTTGTTTATTCCATATAAACAAATCTTAAACTCTATATAGATAGCAATATGTACTTCCCAAGCAGCAATTTGGCGAAGAATATAAAGCTAAGTGATCATGAAGAAGTTAAATTTCCTTCATCTCCTACCTGCTGTGGTACTTCTTTTCTGCCTTGTTGCCATTTCTTACCCTAGAGGTAAAAACTCGACACTTTAAACTAATTCCTCTCCTCTAACTATAGCAATTTAGGGCCGTTTGTTAATGTTCCCATTTCTTATTTCTCGTTTCCAATTTTCTAAAAAAAAATCTAAGCATTTTGCAACTAACTTTTCTTCTTATTTGGGAACATTCTCGCAGTTGTAAGAAATTTTGGAAACAACCAAAATAAGTTTCATTCTTTCTTGTTCTCATTTCTAATTTGTTCCAAAACATAAATAAAAATATTATTTTATCATACTTGAATTTATGGATGTTGAAGTCATGCAATTCATGAAATGAAGAAACAGAAACAACCTTACCAAATGAGCCCTTAAGGACCAAAGTTTTCATGTTTTGTTTCTCGTAGTTTTATGAAGAAATATAAGCATTTAACAATTATTTATGTTTCTTGTTTATCATTTTTAGAAACATTCTCAAATTCATATAGAAATTTTGGAAACAACCTAAACAAGTTTCTTGGTTTTTGTTCCCGTTTCTAAGTTGTTCTAAAACATAAATAAAAATATATTTTTTATCCTTCTTGAATTCGTAGGTGTTAGGTCATACAATTATAATAAGAAGTAGAAATGTTATGGAACGAGCCTAAACACAGACGCATATATTTGTTTTCTGTTTTTTTTTTCCAATAAATAGAATCTACCTGCAAAATATGTTATCCAAAATTTCAAAGATTATAAATGTGTGACTCGAATTCTTGGCTTAAGGTGAAAAGAAAATTGAGGTTCCTGTGGCATTTTGGTGGGGAAAAAAAATGTTATACGTTTTTTTAGATCATTAGGGAATTGCTCTCCTCTTGGATTTTTTCATGTAAAGTTGTAAGTTCTTACCATGTAAAGATTCATTGCTCCTTTTTATGCTGTTTATTTGTCGTGATAAAACTTTTTCTTTTGGAAAGGTTCGATATTTGTTTGCTCGTAATAATGTTATCTGATAAAAAAGCTGAATCGGCGATGATCGGGGTTAGAGACCGATCTGACACCTACTTGTTTTGGAAGTTGAGTATAAAAATAAATTTTCTTTTTAAAGTTGTCATCCAGAGCAAGAGATAGATGTGGACTAGCTCATTATTAATGGTGTTTAGGAATGATGGTAGAATTAGTAATTTTGAAAGAAAAGAAGCCAATATAATTGATTTTTCAAAATCGTCATCTAAGTGAATACTTAGAGTGATTTTAGACTTTCCTAAAATCAATTTTTTATTTGCCAAACATAATTAATGGAAAATGAAGTGTTTTTGACAATAACAAAAGTAATTATGCCAAAATCACTCTCAAATACTATTTTGTAAAAAAAAAAGGATTTTTAAAAGAAATTAATATATATATATATATATATATGAATTTGTAAAACCTCATCAATTACATTACCATTCTATATTCTTTGGGTCCCACAAATTTTCAATAATTACTTTACCATTTTTTATATTAGTAAGATTTGTAAACAATTTTACTCTTTTATGGTTTTATTTATCCTATTAATAATTTTTTCTTCAAATATAAAAGTTTTACAACTATTGATGTGATTTTAGAATAAAATGTTGCGAATTTCAATTGCAAATTTACTTTACTATTAATCTTTCTTTATCAATGTAATTTTATTTTAATTATTCATTATTTATTAATATTGTTAAAATAAAAAATATTCCTATCGATAAAAAAGTGAGGAAATAAATTAAAATTTATTATTGTTTTAATTAAAAATAATATTAGTACATTATTAAATTTGTAATTAATTAGCTAGAAATAGGAGATAGGTATTTTAATTATTGTTATATATTTGGTTCGTATATTACGATTCCACACCGTTGGAGTAACATCAATAGATTTCTAATTCAGTTTCTAGAAAATTCAAGTAAACATCATGAAAGAAATAATATTCTCATTCCAATAGATTTTGGTTTCGATTATTTATCATTTTTGATTCCTAATAAGTAATTAGGCCTAAGGAGGAGATCCTATAGAGGAAGAGAAAAAGAGAGGGATGATCATGTTAAGGGAGAAGAAGGAAAAATATACGAAAATGAGAGAAATAGAGAGGAAACTACAAAGAATACAGAAAAAGTTGGTCGGTGGGCCCGTCCGATGGAGGGTGTACTGCAACCCTTCGACTAACCGACTAGCACAAAAAACCGATCTTCGTTGGCCAATCGAAGGATTGAGATTAATCAAACGACGTCGGTTTCGTCCCGTTTTGGTTGTTTTAATTTCGCCCCTAACATTGACAGCCATAAATTTGTTTATAACAATGTTCCATATCCTTGGTTTTTGTAGTGTTAAATGCTATTCTTCCAGATGTGGGAGCAAGTTCGGATGTGCCAGTTCCTAATCCAGCAATTATTCCTCCTCATGCTGTTTTATCCAACCGTTTTTTCTAGTAATTCAAGAGATGAACACGTCTCTTCAATCGAGAGATGATAAAACAACTCCTTGTAATAGCCTGCCAGAAAAAGAGCCATGTGCCATATGATAATGTGGTAATTGAATAAGGACGGTCGTGCTCTCGATTGGATTTCTAGTTTACTTGAATACCACCGATACGATCGTTAAATTTTATTTAGAGAATCGAATTAAAGAATCAATTTATGTAAATTAATAAAACGAAAAAAAAATTAATGGGAAGAAAGTTCTAGAGAATTAATTTCACTCCCTATGAACCAATTAATTATTACTCCACGTTAAATGAACTATATGACAAGAACTCTTAACGCTCAACTGTATCTTCTGAGAGCGTGAGTTAAATCTCCTTTAATGATTAAGAAGTCAATATTCTTATATAATATCAATAACATACAATGACTTCAATGAACAAGTCGTTTGATGACCTTGTGTTGATTTTTAATAGCTCATTGTATGGTTTTTTCAGCTGTCCAACTTACGTGGATCACTCAATTCTGACTTTTATTGACAGTATATTTCCAGATCAACTTAAATTTCCAGCTCAGTTAGGTTCTCTTATTCCTTTTGTTTCTATTTGGTATATTATGTGGTGTTAGTTACATTGGGTAGTGAGTGCATTTTGTAATTGAGGGGAAGAGTTAGAATTATATTTAATGGGAGAACATTCCAGAAAATTAGAGTGAAGAGAGTGAGAGGCAGAGTCATTTTCTTCGTGGGTGAGAGAAGAAGAATGGAGGAGAAGAATAGCTTGTAACAGGTCTGTGTTTTTTAGCTGGAATTCATGAGTGATTGTAATTGCCAATTGTTGTATCTGTTGATTGAAGATTAGTGAATCGCCTCAAGTCGATGTAGACTTCATTAATAGTTGAACCACTTTAAACCCGATGTGCCCTCTCTAATCTATTTTTCTTTCTTCTTCATTCTTAATTGTTCAACTATTTACTGGTTTTACTTGGTAATTTAGAGTTTGATTTGTTGATTGTTTAGAGTATTGAATTGAGTACTCTGAGATTCATTGAGCTGTTGTAACAATGGTTGGGAAATTGATTGACCGGAATAATTTATCATTCCACAGAAAATATCCTAACACAACCAACAATATGCAAATATAAAGAAAACAGTAAAAGAACAAGAATACGACACAGCAAATTATACTGGTTCACCACTAACGGCTACGTCCAATCTTCCACTAAGATGTGGGTAATTTACTAATATTGTTTAGGATTGGATACAATAACACTCCCAGAAAATATCCCCTAGAGGTCTCAACAAAAACCCCCTAGCTTCTAAGTATCTTACACAATTAATACTTAGGAGCACGAATGAAAAACTCATAGAATCAAGATACAATTACCTGATAATATGGATCTTGATTAACCCCAAAGCTTCTGCCAATGCCCGAGCCGCTGCCACTGATTTGCTGCCAAAATGCGCTAAAAAACGACTGCAAATAACCTCTTGTCCGGCTGGTAAACCCTAAAACCCGAAGGCTGCTTATTTATAAACAACGAAACAGCGCCATGGCGCTATGGACGAACAATCGCGCCGGCGTGCCCATCAGGATAGCGCCGCAGCGCTGCAGCATTGTGGCGCCCTGCAGCAGTGACGATGCTGTCTTCTCGGCCCAAGTGGCTTGCAGCTCCCGCTTCTCCCTTGTTTTCATCCTAATTCGATCCCGGCGCGTCCTGACTCGATCCCGACTCTTCCCTAGCTCGTTCCGACGTCGTTTTGACTCCACCAATCCCAACAACAATTTGGTATTAGAGCCTAGAGATTATAGGTTAATCGATTAACAAATCAGTCAATATGTCTGCTAAGTTTGAAGTTGAACAATTTGATGGAAAAGAAGATTTATCTCTATGGAAGAAGAAAATGAAAGTCCTCTTAGTTCAGCAAAAGACCTCTAAGGTTTTGGATGATAAAAACGCTTTAGCTGAGACAATGACTGCTGAAAAAATTGCATAAATGCAAGAGATAGCTTTTAGCACAATAATAATATATTTAGCTACTAATTTACTTAGGCAAGTACATGATGCTACTAAGGCAAGTACATGATGCTACTACATGCATTGGAGATATGGGCTAAATTAGATGTTATCTATCTCACAGAGTCTTTTACATCAAGGAAATGTTCTTTGAGTTTAAAATGGATGTAAGCAAAGACTTGGAACAGAGCCTCCATGACTTAATCGAATTTTTCTGGACTTAACCAATATTGAAGAAAAAATGTCTGATGGAAACAAAGACAGTATAATATTGAATTCCCTACCAGATTCCTACTCTGAAGTGAAAACAACAATAAAATATGGAAGAGATAGCGTCACTTTAGATATTGTCCTTAATGCCTTGAGGTCTAGAGATCTTGAACTAAAGAAACAAAAGAGAAAGGATGCTGAAGCTATGTTTGCAAGAGATAGAAATGAGAAGAAAAACTTCAAGTCTAATAACAATCGTACTAGAGGGTCACATTAGAAAAAAATGTTATGAGTTGAAAAATAAAAGAAAAATAGAAGGAAAGAAAGAAGAAGAAACTCATAATGTGAATGTAACATAAAACTTTGTTACTCAAGAAGAGTTTGGATATATCTCTTGAAGACTAAGGATGAAACCTTTAGTAAGCTTGTCGAACGGAAGAAACTTGTTGAAAATCAATCAAAGAAGAAGTTGAGATGCTTCAGAACTGACAATGGCCTTGAATTTCTCTCAGATCAATTCAAAGAATTATGTAAAAAGAAGGGAATTGAGAGACGTTTTACTGAGGCACACCCCAACAGAATGATCTAGCAGAAAGAATGAACTGCACCCTCCTTGAAAGAATAAGATGCCTTAATGTCAAATGTAAACTTACCAAAAAAAGGTTTTAGGGAGAAGTAGCTATGACAGCTACATATTTAATCAATAAGAGTACTTCATTCAGCAATAGGATTTTAAACACCAATGGAAATGTGATATGGTCATCCTCCAAACATGTCAAATTTAAAGGGGTTTTTGGGTGTGTGGCGTATGTACATGTAAAAGAAGGAAAACCGGACCACACAGCAAAGAAATGATTATTTTTTGGTTATCCCGAAGGTACTAGAGCTTATAGGTTTTGGTGCTTAGAGAAAGGTGAACAAAAGTGTATAATTAGTAGGGATGTTACATTTGATGAAAGTAACATTGCCTTGTTGTCCTCAACACTTGATGAGTCTCAGTTAGAAACATCAGGAAAGATGAGCTTTGAAATGGAATTAGAAGGTACATTAGTGCAAGAAAGAGCTGGTAATACAGTCCAAGATAGAGTTGAAACACCAGAAATCCAAGTGGAATCTCAGGTTACAGAAGCTGAAAACTTACAAAATTATCAGCTTGCTCATGACAAAGAGAGAAAAGAAATTAGACCACCAGCAAGATATGCCAGTGCATATTTGGTATACTACTATGTATTAAATATTGAAGTGGAACAGTTTGATGATGAACCGCTCTCTTACTCTGCTATAAATTCTAAAAATAAAGAAAAAATTGGGAACAAAAAATGAGGGAAGAAATGAATTCTCTCGTGAGAAATGAAATATGGGAGCTGGTGAAGAGACATCCAAATCAGAAACTCGTAGGATGTAAACGGATATTTAAAATAAAAGAAAGCAGGTATTCATCTCATCTTATAAGATATAAGACACAACTCATAGCGAACAGAGAGAGGGTGTGGATTATGGTGAAATTTTCTCGCCTGTTGTGAGACATTCCTCCATAAGAACTATCTTGTCAATGGTTACAGCATATGACTTAAATCATTGTATGGGTTAAAACAAGCTCCAAAACAATGATATTTGAAGTTTGACTCATCCATGTTATTTGAAGAAGATCCCTAACAGGTCTAGCTTTTACCTTCTTGGGAAATACAATCAGCTGGTAAGCAACTCTACAGTTAATAGTTGCCCTATCAACCACCGAATTAGAATTTATGGCTATATTAAAAGCCGTAAAAGTGGGGATTTGGCTTTTAGAATTAACTTTAGAACTAGAAGGTAATACGACTTAACCAGCTGTGTTATTTTGTAATAGCCAAAGTGCTGTCTATTTTTCAAAAAAACCAAAAATTCTATCAAAGAACAAAACATATTGACGTGAGGTTTCACTTCATCGAAGATGTTCTTGCAGAAGGAAAAATAAAACTTGAAAAAATCAGCATGGAAGAGAAAGCAACTGATGCCTATACTAAGCCTTTGGTTGTGAAGGTTGGTATCTATTGAGATAGAAACAAATAGGAAGCATAGGTTTATTAATGTTAAAATAGATCAGTAGAATGTAAAGTGATCTATCAAGGTGGAGAATTGTTGATTTTTGATAGCTCATTGTACGGTTTTTCAGCCTTGCCCAGCTTTGCGTGGATCACTCAATTCTGACTTTTATTGACACCATGTTTCCATATCATCTTAAATTTTCAGCTTAATTAGGTTCTCTTATTCCTTTTATTTCTACCTGTTATATTATGTGGAGTTAGTTACACTGGAGAATGAGTGCATTTTGTAATTGAGGGAAGAGTGAATTATATTTAATGGGAGAACATTCCAGAAAATTAGAGTGAAGAGAGTGAGAGGCAGAGTCCTTTGCTTCGTGGGTGAGAGAAGAAGAATGGAGGAGAAGAATAGTTTGTAACAGGTCTGTGTTTTTGAGTTTGAATTCCTGAGTGATTGTAATTGCCTATTGCTGGATCTATTGATTGAAGATTAGTGAATCGCCTCAAATGGACGTACATTTCATTAATAGTCGAACCATTATAAACCAAGTGTGCTCTCTTTTATCTATTTTTCTTCCTTCTTTGTTCTTAATTGTTCAACTATTTACTGATTTTACTCAGTAATCTGAAGCTTGATTTTGTTAATTTTTTTTTAGAGTATTGAATTGAGCTGTTGTAACGCCTTAATTTGCACAAAATTAATTATAAGAACACTTTTTTTTTATTTAATATAAATCTAAAATTTTATGATCATTCAAGAAACGAGGGTGCATATAGAGTTGGACTTAAAATTCAAGAAATTTTTAGTTTGTAATAAAAGTTTATATAAAAAATAGAAACAAAACTAAAGAATGACAAAAATATTTAAAATTCAATATATATATATATATATATATATTCTACCTCATTTTATAAGAACAGCTTCTTTGAGATCAAAGGCATTAATTATCTTTTAAAAAATTGCATTAGTTAATTATTAAATACCGTGTCCAAACCAAAACCATAAAAGTAATTCTCTGTATACTAAAAATAAATAAATAATTCAAGTAACCAGGAGCTCAAACACACGAAAAGGAGAGTCAAGCCTAAAAAAAAAACACTTGCATCTCCAAATCCAAGGAACTCAAACTTAGAAACATATGTAGAGTTAACATCAGAATCCTACATGATCAAGGAGACCTTGAACAGAGAAGACTTGATCAAGTTAAAAAGTACTCCTCAAGCTCAACTTTTCAAGTGAGCCTCGGTGAGATAGAAGTTAAAAGGGCAAAAGCGAGTGCTAATCAAGGAAACATTCGCTAAAGAAGGCTTGGACAGTTGGAAAAATCCTCAAACCCAACTTTTCAGGTGAGTTTCGGCGAGAGGAATTGAAAGAGATAAAGAATGAGTTATACTCAACTTGATCGAGGAGACTTGCTTTGATTGGGTAAATCTCTAGACCTAGCTCTTCAGGTGATATAGAAAACCTACCTCTTCCTTAAGCTCTCTCTAAAAAAGAAAGAATTAGTTGGATTAGCTAATTTTTACCTCAGCTCTTCCCTGAACTCTTACTCTCCAAAGAAATTGAGCTCCTCCAGGTGAGCAAATTTCTATATTAACTCTTCACCCCTATTCTTGTTTGAGCTCTTGCTTCCAAAAGGAATGAGCCCATCAGGATGAGCTCGTTTTTACCTAAGCTATTCACCCCGTTCTTCCTTAAGCTCTTTTTTCTAGCTTTTCTAATTTTTTTATCACGTTTAGACTTACATGTTATACACTGAGACATAACACATAGACTTTGAGCTCGATGATCAAAAGACAAAGCTCAATAGTGGTTAGGACTTGTACGGTTGAGCTAAAGATACTACTTCCGAAGCTAGGTAAGTCTTCACCTAAAAAAAATACAATTAAAAAAATAACGACTTAATTAGTCCACCCAACTCGAAATTGTGGGCTATACTGTGATGGGTGAGCTGACCAGAAAAGCTAATAATCACAAAGTCTTCCTTTGAAGGGATGAGCTGATTAGAAGAGCTCAAAATCACTAGGCATTCGCTTTAGTGAGTGAGTGTGGAACTCACCTCGACCATTAGACCTGGTCAGACCCACCTCAGCTTGAGTGTGGAACTCACCTCGGTCACAAAGACCTGATTGATCCCACTTAGCTTGGTTTGATCATCAGGTAGCCCGTGACGAGGTGGGTCCCATCTGTTAGGAATGTCATCATTACAAGATGTCTATGAATACAAGAGATTACAGCCATTCAAATACACCAATATGTCCTTCTCTTCCTATTTTTACAATGCTTATGTCCAAACTCTGACTTAACATCTATGGTAGGTTGGCACCATAACGATAATCGATTTTTGGGCAATGTCACTGGACGTCTAAGTATTTAGTCTCTAATCTAAAGTAATTTTAAAGGTAGGTTGGCACCATAACGATTATCGATTTTTGGGTGATGTCACTGGACGTCTAAGTATTTAGTCTCTAATCTAAAGCAATTTTAAAAAGAGAGTGGAGGGGAGTGAAATGGCCCTAAATCCCCAAATCTTACTATTGGTTATTTAATAGAGAAATCTCAACTGAAAACGATTTTTTTTTTGTTAAGATTCCACGAGTCTTTCGCTATAAATACCCAGAGATTGCTTCGTCGACAATCATCGGGGAGATTTCTAATTAGCGAGCGTTTGGATTCATCCTCTTCATTGGATCATTGTGTTCTCTTCTTCAAAATTGACTTTCGATTTCTCCAGAATCAACAGATCGAATATGGTAAATCAAACTTTTCTCTCGGGCTTAGGGTTTATAGAATTCGGCTGTTTTGATCAAGGTACTCCCGCTTCGGATTCTGCTTAATTGTTTTCTTTTCTCAGATAATAGGTTTCTATTTTTCCTTTTTTTATGTGTGAATCTTGTTTCTTGATTCGGCTTTCCTTTTCTTTTTCCCCAGATTGGGGTTCTTTTCTGTTTTTTATCAGTGTTCAAGAAGAGATCCCGACGCCAAGAAAATCGGTGAACGCGACATCCTTATGCTCAAGCGATTCTTCGTTTCGTTATTGTCTGCGTTTAAGATCGTCAGTTTCATCGCTGAAATTGATCGATTGTCTATGAAATTCTTCCAATCGCTCTCGATTCTGATAAGCACGCGATGATCATCATGAATTCTTGCGTAGATTTGAATTCCGTTACAGCCGGAGATGGAGTTGTTCGCAGTGGTTTTCTTGAAACGAAATTTGTAAGGGAAAGAAGGAGAACGATAACCGGCTTGAAAGCTCCAAGATTTTGATTCTGTTTTGGTATGGCCATTTCTGATTCCTCTTTTCCAGATTATGGTTTTTGTTTCTTGAATTGTTCTACGTTGTTATTACGAGCCTATTTTGCATTCTT
The DNA here is from genome assembly GCF_001995035.1 of Momordica charantia. The sequence goes on from NW_019104506.1 coordinate 1,903,937, forward strand.
TTCAACCCCTCTCAATTTGCACCCTCCCCATAAACTCTATTATGCTTTCTTGTATATTACTTCTGGCCAATTGAAGTTATCATGCTATTTTGCAGAGTTCTTTCGAAGATTGGCGGGAATTCCTTCAACCCAACATTTTAAAGCGATTAAATTCTTATGAAGTATCTGGTTATAGGAGGATGATGTATATTGTGGGGGGGTGGGGATTGAACATTGGACTTCTTAAAAAAGAAGTTGCTGGTGCTTTTAACTATTGAAGAACCTGTGCTTGTTGCCAAGCCTTGTGGAGTGATGGAAAGGTATATGTGTGAAGCTTTGTTGTCATGTAGTTGACCTTTGCCATGACAGGTGCGCTTGCTTGGCAGGTCAAAATACATCAATAAAAGTTTCGTTTTTTGGGTGTCTTGGGGAGGGGATGGCACGGGGTCATTTTACTATTTTTGCCCGGCTCTTCCTCCCCACCCTCTCTCTCTCTCTCTCTCTGTCTCTCTCTCTCTCTCCCATTTTCTATATTTTTGCTCAGACTTTCCTCAGTCCACTATTCAAACAACGTACAAACAAACTAAAAGGAGTGTGTGCAGCAACTGAATGGATCATGAGACTTCAACTTTAAGGTACAAATTTTGAATTATATCGTCTTTTAAAGTTATCTTCTAATGCATAGTCCAACTCGACTACTCAAGATGTCAATATGTCCTGCACGAGTGAGCATAACCTTAAGATAAAACTATGTTATACAAAGTTTACGTTGACTCTGTTGCACAACTTTTATGCAGACTCTGTTATGTGCAACACTTCTGTTTAGCCAACATAGAGATGATTCAAATGGGCTTTTATTTTGGATATTCTTTGATATGCTGTAGAAACTCCAACCTGTACCTCCATTCTTGGCTCTTCGTCTGGTGTGAAATTGTTGGTCAGAGATAATATATGGAACTAGTGGAGAACAAATTTTGAATTATATCATGTTTTGAAGTTGTGTAATGGGATGTCAATGTGACAAATTTTGAATCATATCATATTTTTGTATTGACCCAACTCGTTGGAGATGTCAATATGTCCTGCACTAGTGAGTTTCATATTGTCAAGCATAACCTTTTAATATTGGAAAATTATTAACTTCCGCAACTTCCATCACTGAAGAATTGTGGTCTAGTGACATTTATAGAGTTTTAAGATAAAACTATGTTGTACAAAGTTTTTGCTGCCTCTGTTACACAGCTTTAATGTAAATTCTGTTATAAAAACTCTCTGAATTTATGTGTTTGACATTGTGATTAATGGAATAATACTTCTGCTGCCAGCATGTTTATCCACATAGAAAGATGATTATGCAAATGGGCTTTTGTTTTGGATATTCATTGATTTGCTGTATAAACTCCAACTCCATACCTGCATTCATGGCTCTTTGGCTGGTGAGAAATTGTTGGCCGGTAGTTTTACACCGGAGAGAATATTTGGAAATACTGGAGAACGATAGCAAGACCAGGGAGAGACTGTTCTAGAGCTCCAACTTCGCCGAATTGTGGAATTTCAACTAGATTTGGAAGATGATGCTGATTTGGATGGGGAGCCTCAAAATCAAATTGTCATTTGCTTTGGCCAGGTAGGCAGTTTTCTTACCCCATTTTTTTGATATGTTCATTTTGATGATGCTTATTATTAGGAGACATTCAATAGTTATTTCTGTTGATGTGCTGCTTTGTTCTTCTGCATAACTGCAGCAGTGTCGAGCATCATGGTCGGAAAGATTGTTGAGACTAGTGCAAAGCTGGATCCTCAATTTCAATGCCTGGCTTGAAGACCAGTGTGTTCTACTAGAGGTGTGATGTTAGGTTGTAAATTTGTAATTATAAGTTTATTTTGTATAGTGTTGTTCAGGTTTAGCTAGAGTGATTTAATCTTTACTTAGATGGCAATCAATGTAATGAGTTCCTATTTCCCACAGCCCTAGCCTATTTTATAAAGGCAGGGGTTCCCTTTCTGTAAACACACATTTTCGTAATAAATAAAATAACCTTTTTTTCCTAACTTTTTGTCAAGAGATGTACCTAACAAGAAAGGCCATAAAAGTACAAGTAGAGTAATCAGAAATACTCATCTTGGACAACAAAAAAGGTTTGGTGATTGAAATGACAGTTCAATGCTAAAATGAAGAAGGATGTAACAAAATACGTTGGCCAGGAGATGCTTTTAAGTAAAGTTTTATGACAGCAAAGGCAATATATGAACCACCAGAAAATGTATAATAATTTCACAGGGATAGAACGAGCCAACTCCCAACCCAAAGTTTAAAAACAGCATGATGAATATGAGCTTTCAAAGGAAGAGGAAGATGCACCGGTCATCATTATGTCATTCACATACACAAAAATCAAACTCAGAATAATCAAACCCAAACCATAAAAAAAAAACAATTCTCTGAGATTGACAATTGCTTCTTGTTTGTGGTTTTATTATTCTCAATTTATTCAAGTAAGCATGGGAACTAAAAGGTCTTAAATCCCAAATTCCAAATCCAACTACCACTTTTCTCCCTCTATCAATTCCCTTCCTGAACAATTTGGAGATACGAGGGAGTAAAGTACTGCTACCAGTTCAAAAAAAAAAAGTAAGAAAATAGTACCGGGGGCTGTCACCATGAAGATCCATCTCCAACTAGCCCCAACAGGACTCGTCCTCTCTCTTCATCCTCAATTAAAATTCTCATAAGAAAATCCATCTCCAACTAGCAGCCGTATCACGAGAAACTGCAACATCTCCGCCCCACCACCGCTGTTCCCAACAAAACAAAAACAGGACAGCCATAGCAAAAAGTAACTTCTTCCACTTCCGCCATTGTTGCAGAAACATGAGAACTCCATCAATGGGACGACCCAGTGGGCAGATAATGATCGAAGCCCTATAAATGGCAGTGGCTTGGGAAGAAGATTACGAAAGTAAACATGGCGATGCAGAGGAGAATTGAGCCGCTGGTTCTGGGCGCCGTGCTGTTGACGATTTGTCTGTGTTGGAGTCCGCCGAGGGCTTGCTCGCAGGCGGAGCCGGGCGGGGGAGTCCCCGGGTTGTTCATATTTGGCGACTCTTTGGTGGATAATGGGAATAACAATCAGTTGCTTACGCTTGCGAGAGCCAACTATAGGCCTTATGGCGTCGATTTCCCTCGGGGCACCACCGGCCGCTTCACTAATGGTCGAACTTTTGTTGATGTTTTAGGTAAACTAAAATAATATCCCTTCAAATCCAACCCTTTATTAGATACCTTCTACTTTCTAGTTTTGCCGTCAAAAAATTGAAAATACTTGGTTAGTAGTTGTCAAATATTTAATGATAGTAATGATAAGGAGTAATCCCACTGTTTAAGAGCCAAGTATATTAATTACCTATCTTATCATTATTTAAAAAAAAAATTCACAATTGACTGACGAGGATCTATATTCATAGTGACTACTGCATTGTCTCCATACCCATAAATACATAAGGGGTTATTATTTCGTAGAGTTGCATTCCATGTGAGACTTAAACACAAAATCTCAAACTACCCAAGCTATTCCTTGAGACTATAAAAAACCACCTACTTACAACTGTTAAAAAGAAAAAAAATGATAGTTATTTATCTGGTTGTCAATTTTTTAATAGAGGTAAGTATGAGGTTTCTAGTCGCTGGTAAACATCTAAATATATCATTTTCCCCATGTACTTACATAGCAAAGATGCCTACACTTTATTAGTTGAGTTTTCAATTTTTTTTTTCTTAAAAGAATTGTGACTAGCTATGAGCACTCTTGTGATGAGACTTTTTATAGGAGGAACAATTGTTCGATCCTGTCATGTTGGGTGATTTTTAGCTAGCTTAGTTGAGTTGTTTAAGCACTTAACTTTTGTCCAATATTTACTTGTTTGTTTGATGGTCGAAGGATATTTTTGGGAGATATTATGAATCTCTTGAGCATTAATGGTTTGAATGAACAACTACTATATTATATGTTTACAGCTCAGCTATTGGGATTTCGGTATTTCATTCCTCCATACAGTAGAACACAAGGTAGAGCCCTTCTCAGAGGAGTCAACTATGCCTCAGGAGCAGCAGGAATTCGAGATGAAACTGGAAACAATTTGGTAATCATACAATTTATTTGACATTATTAAAAACATATAACTATTCTTAAAAAAGTCCCTAATTAGTTTGTAATTTTGTCTTGAATTCAAAGGGTGCTCATTTATCAATGAACAACCAAGTGGAGAACTTTGGAAGAACGGTGCAAGAAATGAGTAGGTTCTTCAGAGGAGACACTGAAGCACTCAGCTGCTATCTAAGCAAATGCATTTTCTACTCAGGCATGGGAAGCAATGACTATCTCAACAATTACTTCATGACTGATTTCTACAACACCAAATCTCAATTTACTCCTCAAGCCTATGCCGCTGCGCTGCTCCAAGACTACGCTCGCCAACTTAGAGTAAGATGTCTGAACCCAATAAGTTCAAGCAAGCATCTAGTAAGAAAAAGAAGAAGAAATTAGATCTGGCTAAGATTAGTGAGGTCTGGTGGTAGTGTGGTCTTACCACTTTGTTTGAACTTGAAAGTTAAAAAAGTTGAACTTTTTGATGCAGCAAATGTACCAATTTGGAGCTCGGAAAGTGGTCGTGACTGGGGTTGGGCAGATCGGCTGCATTCCTTACGAGCTTGCGAGATATCAAGGTAATAGCAGTCGTTGCAATGAAGAGATCAACGGCGCGATCAGTCTTTTCAACGCTGGCCTTCGGAAACTTGTCGATCGTTTCAATAGTGGCCGTGTTCTTCCCGGTGCTAAGTTTGTGTACCTTGATGCCTACCAAAGCAACATCGACTTGATTCAAAATGCCTCCAATTATGGTATTGAATCTCAAAATTTTGAACTTTTTGGAATACTACATTCATGGGATCCTTTGGAAAAAGTAAACATACTTATGCTCATTCATTTTGTTTTCTAATTTAAAATGATTTTAACTTTGGAATATGTAGTTTTCCCTCAAAAGTGGGCCTTCTTTCATTTGTTCGTCTTTTTAATTTGCTTTTCTTTCTTGTATTTTTGTAATATAAAATCAAAGTTAAACATATGTTTTAGTATATAACTATATTGTTTGAGCGTTTTTTCAATTTAGTCCCCAATAGATAGAAATTTAGAGAACCAATTAGACCATCAAAGATATGCAAAGGTTTAAAAATTTAGAGGTAGAGTTAGAAACTTTTCATTTTCTTAGGTTGCTTAGAGTCCGTTTGGCAAGTTTCTTGTTTCTCGTTTCTACCTTTCTTAAGAAATCTAAGCATTTTGCAATTCGCTATGTTTATTGTTTCTTATTTTTTTGAACATTCTCAAAATTGTATATAAATTTTAGAAACAACAAAGACAAGTTTCTAATGGTTCGTTTAGTAACGTTCCTGTTTCTTGTTTCTGTTTCTTTATTTTTAATGAAGAAAACTGTGTTACATGGTTTCAACCTCAAAGAATACAATTGTGGGAATGTTCCCAAAAAAAGGAGAAACAAGAAACAAATTTGTAAAATACTTAGATTTTTTAAGAAAATTGGAAATGAGAAACAAGAAATCAGAATGTTACCAAACGGGCCCTTCTTTTCTTGTTCCCATTTCCAATTTTGTTCCAAAACATAAATAAAAAAGATTGTCTTATCATACTTGAATTCATGGACGTTTGGGTCATGCAATTCATTATTTATTAAAAATATGAAGAAACCAGACAAGAAAATGATTAAGTCTTTTACCAAACAAACCCTTAATTTCTCTTCTAAATTTCTTTCAACCGGTTAAGTCTCATGTTATGCAAGCTTCATCATAAGATAATTTTAACATTAACACAAAAATGATATAATCGAAAAATATTTAAACTTAAAGTACTCAATTAATTTTTTTTTGAACAATAGAGACTGATAATTACACATGAATTATTGTTAATATATATGGTTGTTGTTTATGAATAATGATGAATAGGGTTCACAGTGGTGGACAAGGGATGTTGTGGAGTGGGCAGAAACAATGGGCAAATAACATGCCTCCCTCTGCAGCAGCCGTGCCAGGATCGACGAGGCTACTTGTTTTGGGACGCATTCCATCCCACAGAGGATGCAAATATAGTGTTGGCCAAGATGGCATTCAGCTCCTCTTCAAGAGCATATGCATATCCCATTAATATACAACAATTGGCCATGTTATAAAGGACATGGGTTTCATTGAATTTCTCATGAAGCCAGCTGCAACTATCTGTATGGGAATATATATATTGTCTCTCTCTTGTTTGTGTTTTGGTTTGTAATATGTCATTCATCATCTCAAGTTTCTAATTAAGTTTTCTCTTCTTTGTATTAGTCATGAATGAAAGCTTCTTAGTTTGTGCCTTTTTATTTTCCCTTATTTGGGAGTTTAATAAGATTATTGAAGCTTTTATGTTAACATCATGGTCATATGAGAGCAAAAAGTAGGAAGAAAAACTTGTTAACTGTGACACCCAAGTAAAGGAAGGGTACAAGAATAAACCAATGATAAGGTGTGGCCCTAATCGTTCTAGTATTCCAGTTCTAAACTACTTGGTCACCCAGCCGAAGATTATTCTAAGTCAAATACGGTTAATTTTGGAGTTCTTACGATTGAGTTACTGAAAAAAATGTGCACTTTATTAGTATAGGTAGTAATTAACAATTCTTTTAGGTCTTTCTTGACCATTCTTCCATGATCTCAGGATCCCCTCATTCGAATGTGGTATTGGTTCATTAATGTACCCCTCCTCTCTCTACTCAGGCGTCACAGAAGAATTATGAGACTATGCAAGTATGATTAAGAAAGACTTGAAAGAATCGATAATAGCTACCTATACAAACAACGTTGCACCTTTATTTCAGTGGCCCAATCATAATAACTCCACAGTTGAGTGTGTTTGTTCTAGAGCTATTATTCGGGATTTTGGAATAAGAATAAATGATAGAGCGCAAGTGTACACCCGTCACAAGTAGTAAAACAGAATGAGTATTCAGAATATCGATCCTTAGGGACAAACGAAGTCTTTTTAATGAAAATGATGTTGATCGGTGACTTTGCAATTGAATTTGTGGTAACAAATATCAAGGGTAATGTTGATTTTGGTATTTTAAAGCTCAATGCAATAAATTGAGGCCAGTTATTTAGAATTAGCTAAAAATACGAGAATTTTTTCCAACTAGGTGCCGGCACCTCTCACTATTTTTCATCGCTTTTGCTTCGCCATCTTCTTATGTCTAAGTGATTTTGAAGGTATAAGTTCATCCCTAATATGTCTATTAGAAAATTGAACTTAATTTAATAAAAACCAACCGTAACCTTAGGTCGAGGTCCTATGTATAGACTACTACCCGAGCGAAATATTTATGTCTAAAGTATTTCTCTCTAAAGTTAAATCATTAAAGTTGTGAAAAGTATCAACCCTTTCAGTAGTGATGCTTGGGTTAAAACGTTAATTGGCCAAATCAAGTTTTAACTTATGAAAACAACCTTAAGTGATAAAAGAAGAGAAAAACACCTTTTGCCTTGTTGGATTTTAAAAACTTTAGCTTACTTTCTATAACCGGGCTTGGAAAAAATAAATTTAGGTCATAACTTTAAAAGAAAAACATAATTTAACATTGATGTAAATAAGGGACATGATTAAAAGATGAATAGAATTTAAACAAGCCGAAAATGGTGGAGTTGTAACCTGAATGACCCTAACCCATTATCTTTTAAGATTGGGGAGCAATACTCGGTCGATTCCACAAGATTATGTGATTACAACTTCGTAATGAGAGAGAGAGATGAATATCAAAGAACTTGCTGTAATTTTAATTAAATAAGATCAAACTTACAATTCAAGAATGACAAGCTGGAAAATAAAGGATGAACTTGAAATAAGCACCGTTTAAAACAATAATAACTCAAAACTTAAAGGGAAAACGTAAGTAAACTGAGAGTAAAGTGTCTAAAACTGAAAATGATCACTTTCGATGATGAATGAAGAGTATTTATAGGGAGCTTCAAGTTGGTTAGGAGGTTGAGACTTTCATGGAGAGTCATCCCTTTACACATCTTTTAGTTAGTTTGTTGTTGAATTGACTAACATGAAGGAAGACACGGGGCTTGGGGAAGCTTCAAAACACACAAAAACTTGTGTTTTACATTGAGGGCAATCTCGGAATTGGACAAGTGCCTAGCTTTGATTTTTTTTGCACAAAATTGTAATTTTCGTTAGAAATCAACTCTAAATGATTAAAAATGTCCTATATGCGTGTATAACCTAAGATAACTTCAAATGAAAGGTTTTGGACACTATAATAAGTTTAAAATATGGTCCTTTAATGTAAATCGTTAGAAAACAATACCAATTTAGCTTCTTTTTACCCTTATAAACAAGAGAAATCAACTATCTTAAATGATATCTATTAAATCCCTTAAATAATATAGGATTTTAGAATCTACCTTTCTTTTCAATTTGGTTTTGGCATCATTTTTAAACTTAGATCAGACGTGATTTTAGATTTCTTTTGTTAATTTCAAACTTGATCTTTCCATTCACTCTTTGAATTTGGATTTGAGTACCTATTCAAATGTAATTTAGGGAGGCCAATTGAATCGGATGGTTCGAATTTGACACGTCGAGTTGTGGATAGGGGAACAACAAATTCTTGACTCGAATGATCGGATAAAGGATGACCTGCATAAAAGAGAAGAGTGAGCTAATGTCGGCATGATGCCAGCATAACCCGCTCTGAAGCTTAAGTAAGTGAAAAGCTTAAGAGACCAAACCCGACACAAGAAGTTGTTGGGCAAATTATTTACCAAGAATATTTTTTCCTTCCACAGTTCTTCAGTGAAAACTAAATCAATCACACAAGAAAAGAAGTATAAGGAAAATGCAGTAAACGACACAAAAGATTTATATTAGTTCACCCCAACTACGGGCTACGTCCAGCGTTCCATGGCAATGGATTCCATTATGATATTGAGATAATAACAAATACAATAATCTCTTAAATCGAGAGGCACCGGCAAAAGTCACCTAGCTTCTAGGAATAACAATAGAATCCTAGGAAACAGGAATGAAAAGCCTTACCAAATACCCACGAGAATAGATTGCTGACGATGCTCTACAACTCCGGGATCTCGCCTCTGAAACTCTGCCAAGTACTACTACCGCTGCCCTTTGAAAATTTGTACACTCACACATTCAGCTGCCACTTTCATCTGCAGCAACACACAAACAAAATCTAAATAGAAGGCTCTATTTATATGAGGCCAAATATGCTAATCCTTATACGAAAAACAATATTATAATCATTTTCTTCATAGGAGAGTTTCCTATTTTGGTTCAATTATCCCAATAGAAGTGAGTTACCTCATTTGCTTGGGGGACCCCTGCATTTATAAGGGTTTCTTTCTTCTTCTCCAAGCTACTTTGGGAGTCAGATCATGCTTGTCATCGTAGTACCCTGACAGCCACAAGGGGTCGCCCTGGTGTTGCAGGGGTGTGGGCAGTTGGGTGCGGCTGTCGTGATGTGCCCGCTGCGTGGCCTGTTAAGGAGAGGGGCTTGACTGCATGGACCGTGCGTAGGTACAACCCTTCAAGAAAGGGGGGGCGTGGCTGCGACTGTGCTCGTTATATTGGGTCGCTCGCTGGTGAGGTCCCTCAGGAAGAGAGAGAGAGAGTGCGGAGGGAGGGTGTGGTTCCTCAAGTAGAGAAGAGACAGAGTGTGGATAGGGACATCCAACTCACGAAGCCCACACACAACAATACCACCCCTACTCCCACGTCGAAGTCCGGCTCGTTGCATAGAAAAGGCTTCAGTGTTGGGAGTGATTTTGTTCTCGTGAAGTGTAGATGAGTGATAAGGTGCGGCCATGATACGAGATCGGGTGAGGCTGGAGGTAGCAATGACAATGGGGTTATAGAGATGCAGCCAGTGCAGCTACGAAGGTGTAGGCCGTATTGCCTACACGTGCACAACTTTTTACATTGGCAAAGAAATCCTCGATGAACCACCACTCCTCTCTGTATCTTTCTTTTTCAGTAAGGCTCATTTTATTTATTTTTTATTTAGTAATGTCAGAATTGGAGAACATCGTCGGGTGGGCTCCAATAGAATCGTTTTTGGAGTCATTTGATGCTTCGGGGGAGTCGAAACGTATTTTCTCATCGTTGCCTCCTTCACAGGTAGGAGTATTAGGAAGGGGAAAAAGACCCTGTGATTTCTGTTTAGGCCACACCGACAGAGTCATCTTGGGTGCGATCCTCAATGATAGAGGACGACTTGGAGTGACTTTGTACTTAGTATGGGATCCCAGACTAGCTCTATGTAGATGCGCATTCCCCGCGATGGATAACGCATGACCGACCCACCACCAGGCAAGGTGACTCTTTACGTCAAGATGCTACAATATAGAGTCATGTTGCCTTTGCATCTCATTGTTCAACATCTTCTAAGTTATTTTTATTTGGCTCCAACCCAATTGGTTCTCAACGGGTTGTCAATAGTGTTGGGATGTTACATTTCCGGGAGGGAAATGGGTGGGGGATTATTCTTAGACCCTAAGGTCATCGCCTACATTTTTGAGTTAATGGCGACTCCTCTACGATGGGCTCAATTTCATTGTTTGGCGAATAGGGTCGTGGTGACCTATTGACTACTTGGTAGGCTCGTCATTTGGCCAAGGAGAGGAAGGTCCTCCCTAACAGGTCCACGTCCAAGCACGGGGTGGCTCGTGCACGGTGGCCGCCCCTGTGTTGCACGAAGCAGCAATTTTCGCTGGCGTGGCCTCAACGTCCGCGACCATGGCTTCCATGGGCACGACTGCAGTTCCCATAGGTGCAATT
>NW_019104506.1:1915422-1952579 GCF_001995035.1 Momordica charantia
TTTTTGTTTAATTTCTCGTTATAGTAATATAGCAAAGTTACTTTGTGATACTTGTTAGATTTTAAACCCATAGCCATGCCTCCTACTTCTTTTGTCAACTGTCTCCGATCCAAATTGGAAGGTCAATGAAACGAGCGGCTTCCACCACTGAGTCAGACGATTCGTCTGGGACGACCAACTTGCCATCCTGCCAACATTGTCGGATAGACGGTTCTTCCCAGGATGGTTCTCTCCCCCATTTTGCCTCTCAGGGCTCGTTGGCTCGACCTACGCCTCCATTTACCTCTGTTCGATCTCGACCCCCAGTGGCACCTTCAACTACAGTCTCTTCAGGTACCCTACAAAACTATTCTCTTCCGAGCGTGCCTTTTCCCACCTTTGGCTTCTCAAGGCCTTACACAGCTCCTACTCCCCTATTGACCATGAGTAGAATGGGAGGAAATATGGGGGAAGATAGGTCAACTTAACATGCGGGGGGAATTTACTATTGACGATCCCGAACGTAATATTTGCCAAGGGCTCTTTGATTTGCAAAGGGCACCATCCTCTTACACTTTAGTAGTGTTAGAGATTTGACTTTGTAGTGGCTATCTTTGCTTTCTTTTGTACTTATTGTATTGCTCTTGCTTTTGTTGCACTGAATATGAACATCGTGTACCATTTTCTTTAATCTGAAAGGTAAATTTTTATTCATGATACATAACATTCTCTTTCCCTCTTTCCCTATGCATGTCTTATGGATAATACAACTTTAGATGTTCTATGTTCCATGGGTGAGCTAGGGCTTTTCCGTTGAGTTGGATAGATAATAAATCCTAAGTTGTGCTAGTTTGGTGCCATTTATAGTCCTTCCCATCTTGGGCCAAGTGCTCCATCGGTATGGTTTTTGGTACCAGACAATACCTTACAGAGAACGCAATCTCCTACTTGAAATGTTTGAGGGTCAAAATTAGGTATTGTACCATTGTGAACTGTGTTCCTTGCATAAGACCATTCGTTTGTTTGGCCTCATCTTGTGTAGTTCTTCTAATAGGTCCAACTGAATTTGTAATAACTCTTCATTAGTGTTAGGATCGTAATTTTCCAGTCGAGAAGATGTAAGCCCTATTTCGACCGGGATTACTACCTCCTCACCAAAGGCTAGAGAAAAACAGGTTTCTCCTGTGGCAGTTTTGATCGTTGTTTGGTATGCCCATAGGACACTGGGAAGTTCTTCTGCCCATTTTCCTCTTAAGAAATCTAGTCAGGCTTTCAGGCATCTCTTTATAATTTTGTTCAGTGCCTCGACCTGGCTGTTTGATTGAGGATAATCAGGAGATGAGCGAATCTGATGGATGCCTAACTGGTCGCAAAAGCCTCTAAAGCTTGAATTATCAAACTACCTCCCATTATCAATGACGAAGGCGTAGAGAATATGTTGGTGATTGACTTAGTTTAATATTCTACCGCTGCCACCGCGTACATAGTTTGTCTCTTTTCTTGTGGAAGTGATCCGATCAGGTCTATTCTTCACTGGGCGAAAGTATCCAAGGCCCGGTAATAGAGGCTAGAGGTTCTATTGGGTGGGGATAGGAGCAATTCCTTAGCAGCGATCACATTGGGTATATTTTCTAGCGTAGAGGAGAGAGAAAGTGTAGATGTGGACGGTTCCTCAAGTAGAGGAGAGAGAGAGTGTGTGGATGGGAGACGTTCAACTCACGAAGCCCACAACCAACAATACCCAATCTTTTGTTTTGTTCTTTTGGTGCAATGATTTTCTTTGTTCGTTTTCAAGACATTTACTGTTAATTCCATAACCGAGCTTTTCGACAACATAAATGTGAATATAATTAAGACAGAACAGTGGCTTTAATATATTTACACGATATTTCTACAAAATCCAAAAAAGTAGCACTCCATATACACACACATTTAAAACTCAAAACAATTATGAAAAAACCCACGACAAAAAAGTAGGATATACTGCAACCAACACGCACGAACTGATGTTTTTTCTTCTCCATCTTCAAACATAAACATATATATATATATATGTTTATAATCTTAAAGTGAAGAGAAGCTTGAAGTTTTCCCTGCTGGTTGGTTTCACTTAGAGATTAATTAAGAGTGGCAAGCCGCTGTATATTGAAAGGGTAAGCAACAGTTTGGTCTCCATTGAAAGCCCTTCTTGCCATGATGATGTTGACTCTTTGAGTTGGATGGAAAGCATCCCAAAACACATATTGCTCTCGATTCAGACATGGCATCTGGAATGGCAGACATGTTATTTGCCCCCTGTTCCTTCCGATCCCACAGCACCCATGATCTGCCACTGTGAATCCTACGTTGTAAACCCGAATTCCACTAAGTAAAGTGGTAAGGATCCCATATTAAAAAAACATAATAAAGGTTTGTAATATAAGTGAATTATTCTTCTAATTGCTAATTGATTTTGAGATGGAATCCATGAAATATTAATATGGTATCAGAGAGAAAAAAAACTCAAGCATCAGTTCAAAAATGGAATCCGATTGGTAAACTCGAAAGAGGTATTATCTTGAGGGATATGTTAAGGATCCACGTTGAAAAGATGATACGTTAATAAAATATAAGTGGGCTACTCTTCTCATCACCAATTGGTTTTGAAATAGAACCCATACATTTTTTTTTTGTTAAATTAGCATTCGAGTCCCGATTGGAAAAAACTACAACTTATCTAAAATGCTTACCATAAGCCATAGGGTTGGCGAGAATATCTTGAAACAGGCGAGCAATGTTGATATAAGTGAATCTCGAACCAGGAAGATTGGTGTTAAGGTTGTCGATCATCGTTCTAACGTTTGCATTAAAATCTCGACCCAACTGATTCACTTCTTCTAGGCATCTTCCATCAGAGCTCCGAGCTAACATGTTGGGAATGCAGCCCATTATTCCGATGCCGGGGATGACGAACTTCCGAGCTCCAAGGTTGTAAAGCCTCTGGAAGAAACATAAAAAAAAAATTAAATTTACCATACTCTATTGGCTTTTAAGTGTTTAGGTCTTGTAGAGATTTAAGAGGAGAGATTTATTAGTTTAAGCTTTTGAGTTTAATGGTGATTTAATACGGTAGGCCGATTGGAACCATCGAGAATCTTACAGTGAGCTGCTGAGTGTAGCGTTGAACTAAGAGATCAGCAAACTGGCGGCTGGTGTATTGGAATCTGGTAGGGTAATTGGGCATGAGGTAGTTGTTGAGGTAGTCGTTGCTGCCCATTCCGACGAAGAATATGCAGCGAGCCACCACCGGAGCCACCGTGGCGGCGCCGAGGTTTCCAGTTATTTGGTCGAGGGTGTTCTCGAAGTTCCTTATCTGTTGATTGAAGGGTATGCGTCCGATCTGCACATGGGGCATGTAGTAAAGTCATCCATGGAAATTAAAATCAGTCTAAATTAATCTACAAATTACAATTAATTAATCTCTGGAACCATTAAAGTTTTACTCTCATTGATCAATTTTGAACTGCTTTTAATTTTATTAAATTAATCGTTTTTAGTACAATAAACGTGAGAATTGATATTGAATCTCCAATCTCAAGAGATTGAACAAGATACTTTAACTCCAATGTTCATGTTGAGCTTATCAAATTATTCTATTTCAGTGAACGTTAGATTATACTTTTGTGAGCTAAAATTACTCTATTTTCCCTCGCAACATGACAGATTAGTACGAATGAGAACAAAAATATAGAGAGAAATAGAGAAGAAAAAGAAAAAAAAGGGAAAAAGTCTATCATCTCTATTTTTCGCCTCCTATACAAATATTCGTATTATTTCAAAAGTTTTAAAACGTTTCGACTTATTTTATTATTTTTTTATTTTTGGTTCAAAATAATGTAATGAGTATCTTACAAAGTTTCTTCCGGTAATATCAAGAATTCCGGACGCCGCCGATGCATAATTCAGTCCACGTAATGGCCCCATTACCGGAGCTGTGCTCGGAGGAATTAAAGGAAGCCCTAGCAGCTTCGCTGCACACATGCATTATTAATTATTCACACAACACCCATCAAAATCAAAATTAAAATCAATTTTATGAACAAATTTAAACGCTTAATTAATATATAATATTTAATTGTTTTACTTTTCCTATTGGAATACTATTTTTTTATCTTCCAGTTTTATTTTAGTCAATTAACTGATTTTCTATTAGCTAAATATTATGTTGTGGTCTCGTTGCCCAAACTTTTGTATTGTGTTGAACTTTTTTTTTTTTTTAATATTAATTTAATCATTTTTTAATCATAATTTTTTTCCCCTCTAAAGTGCAGCCCCAACTGACAAGGGTTAGGATATTTGGCATCACGTATCATATGATATTGTGTTCAAGTAAAAATCTTTAGGTCTACTGAGTCCTATTTTATGATTTTATGACGGCAAGAAAATGTCCATTTTATCCCTACCTTTAAAAGGGACAATTTTGCTAATTTCATTTTTATTTGTATCTTATTTATTTCTATCATAATTTTGACCCGTATAAATTTGTATTAAAAGTCCATTGTGATGTTAAAATTTGAGATCAGAGGATGTTTTGGTTTGGGTGACCAAAATGAACAATTTTAAAATACCGAAAATTGTTTTTAAACAAAAAAAATTACTTTATGAAAAAGATTTCCCAAACAAAAAAAAAATGCAGAGGCCAATTTTTCTATGTAACTTTCTTTTGTTCTTGATGCAAACTTTTTAGAGAGATGAAATATGAAAGAATATTATATATTTCATATACATACCTATTTCATCAACAATGGTGTATCCATTAGAGAAACGACCAGTAGGGCCACCAACGAAATCAATTCCATAAGGGAAGTAATTGGCTCTTGCAAAAGTGGGAAGATTGTTGTTATTTCCATTATCAATTAGAGAGTCTCCAAATATGAACATGGCAGGCACCATCGGCCTCCTCCATCCTCCGCCGCCACCTCCGCCGTATGTGCTCTCATTTTGGCCGGGAGCCGCCGCCGCCAGCAAAATTACCATTGCCAAAACAGCCACCATTGACGATAACCTCAACTCAGCCATGGATTCCTGTGCTATAATAATTTCTCTCGCTGAGAAAGACAAAAGGATTGGTATTTATAGGACGAACAAGGCGGTGGGTTGCAAAAAGTAATTTAATGAACTCCACCTGTCCTTGCCTTTGCATATATGGTAGTAATGAATTTGTAAACTTGGCTAACTTATATGTATGCATGTTTGTGACACCCGGCCCGAGTGGATATAGGTGCACTTAAGGGAGCACGGACAACGAGTGGCTCCTGACATGCTTTGTTAAGCGAAGGAAAATACATAAATGAATCAACACCGCATCGAAATGAGAGGACGTTTTCTTAGATGGAGAAATATATTCACGAAAACATACATTGTTGTAGGCTCAAATATGATATCGCCCGTGGGAAAATCTCTGAGAGACACGTGGGTTGAGGGTTGAGTCCGGACCCGATAGTTCGAGGTAGGAAAGCTTGTTTGTCATTAAGATGAACAATCCTGTTTGTTCATTCTCCTTGGGCAAAGAATAACGACCAGCGGGGTATTCATTAATATTCGATGGAAGTATGTTCTCTGTGTTTAGAGCAACGAAAGTATGATTTAGTAAATAGAGTATTTCTATCACTAGTCGTAACTCCTTGCCAATAGTACAACCCAAATCTTATGTGGTACGTTGTCCCAAAATGCTCCTCTATAAAAGGAGGAGAGTTCAACTCTTTTCAAAAGAATAATGCAAAACATCTTGCAAAATACACTTGCTCTTATCTTAACTCGTCCGAACTGATTTAGGCATTAGAGTGTATACATGAGGCAGAGCACCACACATTGAGTTTCAATCTTGAAGGTCATGGATTGCCAATCTCCAACGACTATGTCAGCAGGCTAGATTTCGACATCAATAACACTACCTAAACACATTATTTTGTGGTCCATGCATTTACCAAAATATCCCTACTTTAACTAGCTTCTAAAAATGAATGTAGGTTCAAAAAAATTATAATTTTAGAGACCAAATATATTATTTGGTTGGTTGATATACATTTTATTTTTCAATTTTATTAAATAAACTTTACAAGTTCCTAGGTATCAAAACTTTTAGGTAAAATATCTCTGTAAATAATAATAAAAATGATCGACTAATCACTGGTAAGGAGGAACCTTGTATTTAACCCTTAAATATTTAATCACTAAAATATAGAAATGTAAAAGTAAGAAAAGTAATGAGTTACCAAATATTTATTGGTGATAAGGACAAGGTTCCTTATTGGTGAGGATCTAAGTATTTTCCAAATGACATTGTTGGAATTGAGATTATATTTGTATCTTATTTATATTATTATTATTTTTTAACATCAAATATCCACCTATACTATTTACTTAAATACTCAAAAAGTCAGAGCCCACAACCCATAAATTCATATTTGGAATTGTTTTAAATACTAAAGTTGTGAAAGATGAATATAATAAAGCTAATATGTGGATGTATTTGAAGCTATTTTGCCTTTCTGATCTGCCTTGATGGGCGAAGCCAAATTTAATAGGGAGAAGATGTGGCATGCTTTGGTGAGGTTGAGAATTGAAATGCTTATCTCCACAGCAAGTCAACTGGCTGAGATTGCATTAAAGGGTTAAGTACAAAAGTACCTAAGTTCTCAAATATTTACACTCTCGGAATTCATATGTTAATTACTAATTTGACCATGATATATTTTAAATAAATAAATAAATGATTTTCTAAAATTGGGGATCAAACTCATAATATCTTGGTTGAAGATATATGCCAATTACAGCTATACTATCAAACGCGATTCAATAAAAATAGGTATTGAGATTTGTTTCTTGTTATTTCAAATGATCAAACAACTGTATTTAACTACATCGTGCTCCTTTTTCACAAGGGTTTCTGGAAATAAAGAATATAAAAAATGGTAACAAATCTGTACACTTGTCAAGGAGTGACTGGAGGCAAACAATTTTGCAAAATTCCCTTTGCGATTAGGTTGAAGAAGACTCTATAATGGTTATGAGATGACACTTCTTCTAGAATGTTTACCATTGGAACCAGACGCTTCATTAGTATGCTTAACATCCCCCTCCAACGAGGGGGTAAATCAACTACCCTGAGTTTGCTACGTAATGCATGGAACTGGGAGTGAGAAAGCGACTTTGTCAGACAATCTGCTAGTTGGTCAACAGACGACACATATCAGACTTCAAGAGCACCCCGAATAACCTGGTCGCGTAAGAAATGGACATCAATTTCAATGTATTTGATTCGCGCATGAAACACAGGATTAGAATCGAAGGCACCGACACTTATGTTATTGCACCGTAAGGTAGGAACCGAAGGGAGACGCACACCAATCTCACCGAGCAATTGTTTTAACAAAACTATTTCAGTCGAAGCATGAGCTAACGCTTGGTATTCTGACCCGATACTAGATCGTGCCACAGTCGTTTGCTTTTTAGACAACCAAGACACAAGTGATACACTAGCCACAGATTTCCCATCATGAATATTTGATGCCCAATCAACATCTGAAAAGGCAGAAATTGAAAGAGTATCGCAAAGTTGAATAAACAGACCCATCGACTTAGTCCCGACAAGATATTGAAGCACACGCTTCACTGCACATCAGTTGGTTGCTAAGCTTATCAGTGCACATCAATTGGTTGCTTGAGATACCGATTGAAATGATTTACAATATAAGCAATGTCAGGACGGGTGTGTAAGATATTGTAGGCCCCAATCTTACTCCAATACAACGTCGGATCAGCCATTGGTTGACCATCAGAAAGAGACAAGTGTTTGCCCACAACAGAAAGAGAATGAGCAGATTTTAGATCCTCCAATTGAAGCTTAGATCATCCACATATTTTGATTGATTTATGACAAGTCCAGAGGGTAAGGAATGGACTTGAATACCAAGAAAATAACTGATAGCACTAAGATCTTTCAAAGCAAATTTGGTATCCAATTCAGAAACAAAGCTAGCAATTAAGCGATCATTGTTACCAGTCACAATCACATCATCGGCATACACAAGAATAATACTAGGGAGGTACCTTGGCGATAAATGATCAAAGACGTATTAGATTGTGACTTCATAAAACCCTAAGAGAGCAGA
Organism: Momordica charantia; assembly: GCF_001995035.1. Next base: position 1,923,555 of record NW_019104506.1, read on the forward strand.
GCAGATTTTAGGGTGTTATTCTAAGCTCGAGGCACCTGCCGCAACCCATATGTAGCATTATCAAGTTTCAGACATACTGTGGATAACGAGAATCCTCAAAGCTAGGTGGTTGCTACATATACACATCTTCATTCTAGTCTCCCGTTCAGGAACGCGTTGTTGAAATGAAGTTGTCGGAGGACCCAACCATTGGTCATGGCAAGGGTGAGAGCTACTCGAATGGTTGAAGCTTTCACAACGGGACTGAAAGTTTCAAAGAAATCTATCCCGATATTTTGGTGAAATCCCTTAGCGACCACCTGAGCCTAGTAACGATTAATCGTGCCATCCGAGTTGCATTTAATTTGAAATACTCACTTACTGCCAACAACATTAAAAGAAGGAGAAGAAGGAATAAAATGCCACTTTTTTATTTCTCATGAAAGCCAGAAATTCGACCTCCATCGCTGCCTTCCATTGCAGTGTAGCCAAGGGATCTTTCACCCGAGATGGTTCAGTCAGAGTCCAATCTTGCGTAGTCGTAGTGACCCAAGTCTTAGGCTTAAAAATTCTAGTTTTCCCTTTCGTGATCATGAGATGAGACGGTAAAGGAGCCATTGGAGGAGATGGTGGAGGAGCGGGCAGCAGGTTTGGAAGAATGGGTGAATTTGATGATGAAGGTAGCAAGGGTGAAAGAACATCGAATTGGGGTGGCGGTCTAAGTGGGGAAGAGGGAGGAGAACAGAGCACGGGTGAAGGGTTTGAAGATGTAGGGGACACGTGTGGTGCTGGGTGGGCAAGTGGTTGATCTATTGATCTTAACATAAATTGGGTGTGAGCCATGTGAAGGAGGTTGAAGAGATGGGGGCTGATTATTGTGAGGTTGTGAAGTGTTGGACTGGGCAGTAGACAATGGTGAATTGGGCTGGGTAAGAGATAATGGTGAAACATTAGGTTGATGACATGGTGGTGGAAACCAAGTTAAAATAGATAGTGCTTGACACTGGTCAGACAATTTAATTGGACCGACTCCAAATCCAGAAGCAAATGGAAATTTGTCTTCATTGAATCGTACATACTGAGAAATAAAAATCTGACCTTCTGGGCTTAAACACTTGTGCCCTATGTGTGATAGGCTTGGGCCAAGAAAGACACATTTAGTAGTATGGAATTGAAATTTATGTGAATTGAACGGTCGAAGATAAGGAAAACATGCACAACCGAACATGTTGAGATCTGCAAAATTCAAATGTTTATAGATCAGTAATTCCATGGGTGATTTACCACTTAACACCAAAGCAGGAAGCCCATTATTTAATATCGTGACCGTAAGAAATGCATCCCCCAAAACTCCAATGGCATGGAGGCTTGGGCTAGTATTGTTAAACCCGTCTTCTATAATATGTTGATGTTTATGATCTGCCTGTCCATTTTGAGCAGACGTATATGGACAAGAGAATCGTGACTGAATACCCAGTTGAGAACAAAGATGATGCAGCCGATTATATTTTGCACCATTATCAGACTGCACCATTTTTACTACTCCACCAAATTTAGTTTTTCCCATGGCAATAAAATTATTAAATACTAAACGTACCGCTTTTTAACATCAACAGACATATCCAAGTGAAACGGCTAAATTGTCTAGGAAATGAACATAGTACCGATAGCCTTCTTTTGAAGTAACTGGAGCGGGCCCCAACGGAGCAACAATACGAGTACTTGATATCGGAAAAGGTAGAGAATGTAATTTACCAAATTGACATTCTTCACAAAAATTCAACTTATCATTTACTTTCACTATTAACTTACAATTAATTATAGTATCGAAAAATTTTTAGGACGGATGTCCAAGACGTTGATGCCAAAGAACTCTAGACACCACAACATTTACATCAGTATCTATATGAGGTAACGGTAAAGCAGAATGATCATAAGAACCGCTTGCCGACTCCAAACCGCTTTGAAATTAGTCTGAAGCTTTACCAATGATTGATCCTACTGTGTCTAATCTGTAAAGTCCATCTTTAAGGACCTCTTCAGCACCACCTTAACAAGACAAGAATTGGGATGAAATTCCAGATAAATATTATTATCCTGAGCAAGTTTAGACACACTGACAAGATTCTTTGGAATTTCAGGCACACATAGCACATTTCAAGATTAAGTCGTCTATTTTCAGAGATTAAACATGATTTATCGATATGAGAAATCAACAAGTTGTTTCCATTACCAACCGTTACCTTTTCCTTTCCTCAATATTTAGTAGGCTTGACAAAGTTATTACAATCGGACGCAACATGGTTTGAGGCTCCACTATCGACGTTCCAACTTGGGTCGATCACTATCTTAGGAGTTGCAACAAATAGATTAGTATTTTATGTTGCAACCAGGGCATGAGTGGTCTTACCTTGAAGGTTACCACCATTCTGTATAAACACCTTTTGAAGGTTGGAGCTATTGCCTTTGTTTTGATTCTAATTGGTTACCCTGAGAATTGTTTATCAAATCTATGCCAACACAAAAGGCAGAATGACCAGATTTTCAACAAACCTGACAAATTTGACGGTTGTTACCATTATTGTTCAATTTTCCTCTGCCCCGATTTCGGCCTCCCCCACCCCTCTGATTGTTGTTAAATTGTTTTCTCTGACTTCCATTTGAAGTTTTGCTATTAGCCATGTTTATTGCAGTAGTATGGTGGAATGCCACTGTGTTCTTTTGAGAGTTATGTAATTCTAATCTTTTTTTCAAATACGAGAAGTTCAGCTTGCATTTCAACCCAAGATATCCCAAATCGCCCTTGAATCGTAGCAACTACCGGATTATATTCCTCTCTAATCCGAGTAAGACTTGAGAAATTAGCGATGAGGTGGTCACCAAACTGCCGGCTTGTCCCAAATTATGTGCATGAGACTTCATAACACGTAAATAATCAGTATTTGTTAATGAACAATTACGAGTTTGTTGAAATACCTGAAGTAGGTATTCTTCTTCTACTCGTGATTGTATTCTGAATAACTCTTGGATGACTGGCCATAAGTCTCAAGCATTTTCGCATCCCATTACTTGTGTTGCCACTTCAGTAGTCATTGAATTATACAACCATCCGATAAGAAGTTGATTAACAACTATCCGCGACTCATGTGAAGGATTTACCATCGCTACTAGTGAAGTTGCTGAGCTTGACGCTACTATAATATCAGCTGGGGTTGTTGCAGAGTTAGATGCTCCTATTGATGTTGCAGTATTAACCATCGATTGCACAAATTCTGGTGGGCATGGTGTTTCTCCAGAAAGATGCACTTCTAATTTGTAGCTTCTAAGAATAGGTGATGTTAAATTTCTCCATAATAGATAGTTCCCTCGATCGAGCTTGATTGAAGTTATTTGATTCAAGAGCTGATTAAGCGGTGGGCTACTGAAGGTTGGATTCTCAGATGTCACCGTAGCATTGCTCGAGAATGAAGCGTTGGCCATTTGTGGCTCTGATACCAAAACACGATTCAAGAAAAATAGGAATTGCATATTTGTTTCTTGTTATTTCAAATGAGCAAACAACGTTTTGTATTTAACTACACTGTGCTCCTTTTTCATAAGGGTTTCTGGAAATAAAGAATATCAATAAAGAATGTAAAAAATGGTAACAAGGAGTGACTGTAGGCAAACAATTTTGCAAAATACTCCCTTTGCAATTCTCTTGAATAAGACTCTAGAATGGTTGTGAGGTGACACTTCTTCTAGAATGTTTATCATTGAAACCGGCGTTTCATTAGTATCCTTAACACTATGCTCGCATTGATTTTAGCGTGAAGGTTTCTTGCATTGTTGCTTGAAAATTTATTAAGTTTAGGGTGAAAATTCCATTTCCGGAGAAGTTTGTGTTATAATTTTATTTTAAATAAGTTTTTATCTTTTTAAGTTATTGGAAATATTTCATTGTCAATTTCGTAGTAATTTCCTTGATTTTATCATCATTTTTGTATTGAATTTCACTACCGATCATTTGAGCATCTCGCATGATGAACAAATCCCATATTGTATGAAGTATATATTGGTTATATGCTGCATATACTTTGTAATGTTAAATAATACTTCAATGGTTCTATTATTTTATATGAAGTTACTTATATGGAGTATATTTTTGTATATGCTACATAAACTTTGTAATATTAAATAATACAATTGTATTGTTATGTGGACATCTCATAGTGATAGTGTTAGGAATAATATGAAGTTATTTGATATGATATATATATTGGTTATATACTACATATAGATTGTGGTAAGGTAAATATTATATAACCTAATAGTTATTAGTATATACCAATAAAGGAGTATGCGTATATTGTTACTAAAAGCAGGATCCATTTTTGCCACATTCTCTCTGCCTTGGTATGAGAGCTCCTCCCAATTTTCGACTGTTTTGATCAAAGTCTTTTGATTCTGGTTTGCAGCTTTTCCTTTCCATTTTTCTGGTGTTGAATCTCTTCGATGGCAGCAGAGGTTTTTTAGAGGATTGGAATAAAGGCTGCAGCTTACTTCTGCAGAGGAAGAAACTATAGTGGATGTTGATTTAAAGAGGTCTAAACAGATGGAACAGCGACTAGAACTTTGTGTGGCAAGAAAGCTTCTGTCCCATCGTTTCATCTCATGTGAGATAATACGCAAGTTTTCATCAGGTATAGAAATTGCAGAGACAATTGGTCGTGGAGAACCTGGGTAGAAACTTGATTCTGTTTCAATTTGGATCTGAACAAATACGGAATAAAGTTTATCGAACTGGACCGTGGTCTTTTGATAAATCTCTCCTCGTTCTCCAGAAGCCACTAAATTTGATTAAACTATCAGAACTGGACTTCAAATTAGTGGCATTTTGGTTACAATTCTACGATTTGCCGATGGCTTTCATGAACAAAATGATGGTTTCTCTTCTCGGCAATGCAATTGGGGTTTGTGAGGATGTTGACTGTGATCTTGATGAGTGCTGTTGGGGGGAAAGTCTGAGGGTCAAAGTGAGATTTGACATAACAAAACCCTTGAGACGAGGTGTGAAGACCAATATTGATGGTCCTATGGGTGGATGTTGGGTTCCAATCAAGTATGAGCGTTTACTAGACTTTTGTTATTGTTGTAGGATGATTGGCCATCTAGCTAAAACTTGTGATTCAAATGTTGATGATTCTGAGAAAGTGAAAGCAGAATATTTGCAGTACGGGGCTTGGCTTCGTTTTCAAGGGTAGGGGAACGGAGGTCTATCTAAGCCGCGAAAGCGGGAATCGTCTCCAGACCGTTCCTCCAGCCATGGAACAAGGTCTGTACATCAACCACCGGCTTATGAGGTGGTCGAAGGAGTTTCCAATGAGGTGCCGGCGATCTAAGCGGCGAGCTAGTTGGTGGAATTCTGGATTTGGGGAAAACGTTACAAATAACGGAGTCATTAATGGTCTTAATTGTTTGTCCATGAATTTCCATAGTGAACCACGATCTTTCCAAATAAATGCTCCTTCAAAGCAGGTTTTCTTGGCACGGGATTCACTCTCCAATGAGGGAGGTGCTGTAAATAAGGAGTTATTTGAGGTAATAATTAATGAGGGGCCAGGTGGATCAAATGAGATAACTCATTCAGTTCGGGATGATTTGGGCCTGAAGCTTGGGGGTCTTTTGCAGCCCACTTATGTTAGAAACTGGAAAAGACTGGCCCGTGGAGGCTTTGGCCTCCTCATTATCAACATTGGTGGGAAAAAAACGAAAGAAGACTGTCATGAAGGATGTAGTAGCTAGCAAGCGGGCTAAACCCAGTATTGGAGGTGACGAAAAGAAGCCCAATGGAAAATCTTTATCGGTGGTGGCTGTTACACAGCCCTGCCGGGAACCATGAAAATCCTATACTGGAACGTCCGCGGGTTGGGGAACTCCAAGACGTTCCGTGATGTGAGTGACATTATTAGTCACATTAATCCTCATATTGTTTTTTTTCTGAAACTAAGTGTAATGGTAGTCTCTTGAATAAATTAAAAGTTCGTTTGTCTTTTGAAGGATGTTTTGTAGTTGACAGTAATGGTAAGAGCGGGGGTTTGTGCCTTTTATGGAAGAAGGAAGTATGTGTTCACATTCGCTCTTACTCTTGCTTTCACATTGATGCTACAATTTCCTGGAATCAGAGAGTTTTTCGATTTTCTGGTATCTATGGGAGTCCAAAAACTCACAAAAGGATTCACACTTGGGAGGAGTTAATTCGTCGTCTCCACAATTCAGATGATTCTGCCTGGTTACTTGGTGCAACCGTAGGAATGCTCGTGCCCAAATCCAGAAGAGATTAGATCGGTTTTTGGGCAAGCTTTCCGTGCTTTGTGGAATGGCCTTCAAGTGTCCCATTCCGATTGGTCAAAATCGGACCACGGTCCTATTAATTTGGAAGTGCGGGACAGTTTTTGGCAGATTCATATGGGGAAAAGATTGTTTAAATTTGAGGAGGCTTGGACAAAATATGCAGAGTGTGAGTCAGTTATTGGCGGGAGTGGTGATTGGTAGATTGATACAGGAAACTAGAATCTAGAAGCTAGTCTTGATAGGTGTTCCAAGGCTCTTAAGCAATGGGGCAGTCGAATTAACAAGGGCTTCAAGAATCAGATTAAAAAGGTACGCCAGGCAGTGGCTGACATTTACTCTCACCCTCCTCCATGGGATTTTGATAGAATTCACAAGCTGGAAGGTGAATTGGATGACTTACTTGAAACAGAGGAAATTTATTGGAAGCAACGCTCCTTTGAGAATTGGATACAGTGGGGTGACAGAAACACTAAATGGTTCCACAAACGTGCCTCTATGCGTAGGCAAAAGAACATGATCAGAGGGATTGTGATTGATCAGAACATCTGGACCGAGGATACAAGGTTAGTGGAGAACGAGTTTATTTCTTATTTTAACGAAATATTTAAATCCACACAACCTCAGATGGGGGACATGAACAAAATTCTATGTAAAGCGTTCAGTAACAGATAAGATGAATGCTCAGTTGTGTGCTCCTTTTGGCCGGGTTGAAATTGAGAAGGCTCTGAAGCAAATGCATCCTACGAAGGCCCCAGGTCTGGACGGATTTCCTGCTCTTTTTTATCAAAAATATTGGTGACAAAACGGTTGCTAACTGCCTAGCCTTGCTAAATGGTGAGCGATCTATAAAGCCTTGGAACTCAACTCATATTGCTCTTATTCCTAAGGTAACTAAGCCTAGGTGCATCTCTGATTATCGACCTATTAGCCTATGTAATGTATCTTATAAGATAGTTACTAAAGTTCTTTCTAACCGGCTAAAGGTAGTCTTGGATAAAATTATTTCTGAATTTCAGTCAGCTTTCTTACCTGGGCGTGCAATTACTGATAATATTATTGTTGGCCATGAGTGTATTCATTTTATGAAAAGTAAACGGAAAGGTAGGGAGGGTTTTGCAACTTTGAAGCTGGATATGAGTAAAGCTTACGATAGAGTTGAATGAATTTTCATTAAACAGATTATGCTGAAAATGGGTTTTGACAGGAAGTGGGTGGACATCATTATGGACTGTATCTCTACTCCTTCTTTCTTAGTGTTGATTAATGGAGTCCCGAAAGGGAATATTATTCCTCAACGAGGGTTACGCCCAAGAGATCCTCTTTCACCATATTTTTTTCTCATTTGCGCATAGGGGCTTTCAGCTACTATTAAGCATGCACATGATGTCCAGAGAATTTCAGGTATCTCGATCACCCCTGATAGTCTAAGCATTTCTCATCTTTTCTTTGCAGATGACAGTCTTGTTTTCTGTAAAGCTGCATTACTGAGTTGTATACGATCAAGATGATTTTGTGTGATTATGAAAGGGCTTCTGGTTAACAAATTAACTTTGAAAAGTCCGTTCTCTGGCTCTCACCAAATGTGAAAGAAGATTTCTAGAGCTATTTAATTAAAATCCTTGATGGGAATAACTCTTGTCCCCTATTTGGGTGACTACTTAGGGCTACCTGCGGTGCTTTCAAGGAGTAAGAGCAAAGCTTTTTTTCTTGTGGAGGGAATGAGGTTTTGCTTAAAAGTGTAGCACAAGCAATTTCTACATATGCCATGAGCTGTTTCCGTCTTCCAAAGACTTTTTGTGCCGAAATGACTACAGCAATGGCGAGATTTTGGTGGGGTTCAACTGAATCCAGAAGGAGAATCCACTGGATGAGCTAGGAGAGAGTGTGCAGACCAAAAGAGGTTGGCGGGCTTAATTGTCGGGATCTAGAGTTATTCAACAAGGCCCTTCTGGCCAAGCAACTTTGGTGTTTTATTAAGTTCCCATCTCTCTTTCACGGGGCATTAAAGGTATTTATGCTCCAGACTCTTCACTCTTACAAGCAGATGGTGCTGCTCACTCTTCATATTTTTGGAAAGGAATATTATGGTGCAGGGATTTACTTGGTCATGGGCTGCGGAAAGTGGTTGGGGGTGGCGCTAGTATTGAATTTTTATGGATGCTTGGGTCCTCAGAGAGAGTATGTTTCGTCCTATAACACCCAATCCTAATCTGAACAGAAAGGTTTTGGTGGCAGAGTTTATTACTCCATCTAAAAGCTGGGATTTGGAGAAGCTTCGGGGGGTGGTGTGTAATGAGGATGTTGAGTTAATATCCAGGATTTCGATCAGTAGTATCGGTGGGGTTGATCGCTGGACGTGGCACTATAGCAAACAGGGTCACTATTTAGTCAAGAGTGGATATAAATTAGCTATGAATTTCTCCTATTTGGTAAAATCTACTAGTGGGACCAACGAAGTGGGGTTGTGGTCTACCCTCTGGAAAAGTCATCTTCCTTCTAAGATTAAGCTTTTCCTTTGGAAGGCTTTTCACAATTGTATTCTAACAAAGAAGAATTTGGCAAGTTGATAGATGATGTCTTACATGTTTGTCCTATTTGCCTTGAAGAGGATGAGACAACGGACCACGCTTTAGTGGGTTGCAATAGGGCGGGCAAGATTCGGGACATTTCCCTTCCTGCGATGATGGGCCTTGGTGTCGATTGCAACTGCAGTTTCATTGATAGATGGGCTCTTTGGAGAGAAAACCTAACACTAGAGGAATTGCTTTTAGCGGGCATCATTTGTTGGGCGAATTGGAATGACAGAAACCAAAGAAACAATGGTATAGACGTTGCAGATGTTCACACAGAATCCGATTGGATCACAAATTATGCTATGGAGCTTTTAACTCGAAGAAGAAAGACTAACGAGGCACAAAAGAATTTACCTTGTCTGGCGATTTGGAAACCTCCTTCGAAAGGAACAGTTAAGCTCAATGTGGACGCGGCTTTCGATGTCCGAAATCAAAGGGGAGGGGTTGGGGTTTTGGTTCGTGATGATCGAAACTCCATCCTAGCAGCTTTAATTTCATCCCACAATGTGAATTCCCCTCTGTTGGCCGAAATATGTGCTATTCGTGAAGCAGTTCGCCTGGCTGAGAGGTTGGGTCTTAAGCGGGTTGGTTTTTAGTTGGATTCCTTGAAGTAGTTGAGCTTATCAATGGGATTTCGGTCAGAACCAACGAATTCAGAACCTGGATTGAAGATATTCAAATTTGGCTGACAATTTTGCGCTTTTCAGGTGTATACATGTCGGAAGAGAGGGTAACAAACCGGCTCATTTCCTTGCGGGTGAGGCTTTGCATCAGAATCATCTAGTATTGTGGCTTTCTGATTTCTCTTCTTAGTTAATTTACCAAGTTACCCTCGATGGTAATAAAGGAGTATGTGTATATTATAATTTATTGGACGTGTATATGTTTATCATCTTGTATATTAGATTAAAGATATATATTATATAATGGTTGTCGAAATTTTAATTAAACCGCCAAAAGATTAATGATTGTCAAAAAAGTTGAATCAAGGGAAGAAATAAGAGTTGTCTTACAAATTTAGAGCTACCACAGAATAGAAATAAAATAGATGTTGAGAAAAAAGGACATCTAAAACGAAGAATAGACTCTTGAAAATTTGAAGAAGAACCGTTCAAACAATTGAACAAAAATGGAAGCTTGTAAACATTCATATAATTCAAATGAAACAAATAAGGGATGAATTTCTACCAAAATGGGGTTAGCTAGTGGTAATTGACATATATCTCCCCATTATATATGCAAGCAAGGGGTTATTGCATCATTGCGTGGTGGAGTTGCATTCTATATGATTTGAATCCAAGACCTCAAAGATATTCCTTGAGCCCCCAAGCCACCGAAGTTATCCCTGGAGTTAAATGTGAAATGTGTGAAATCATTTCTGAAAAGATTTCAAGGGTTAATTTGGATGGTATTAAATTCATTCGTTTTGGCCTTGTTTGATAACCATTTATTTTATTGTTTTTTATTTTTAGTTTTTAAAATTGAAGTTTGTTTGGTAACCATTCAATTTTTTGTTTTCTGTTTTTTAAAAATATTTTAAAATTATATGTAAATTTCAAAAAAAAAAAGATAGTTTTTAAAAATAGATTTTTGTTTCTGCAAAGCCTCATTTTTTGTTCTAAAACTTTTTCTTTCTTTTGACATATTTCTCTCCACAAATGTCTTTCTCGCTATAAATAATTTTTTCCAAGGTTTTTTCGTACCGGCTTCTTCTACCTTTACTGCAATGGAAGCATCTAAAGGTGAATTTGATGTCTTTCTGGTTAGTAATAGAAGTAATCGTCCCTACCCATTGTGAGCTAACTTCATTGAAAAAGAGACAATACACAACCAGAATGTCACGTTATGAAAAGAAAGTTAAAAAATAATTGGACAGACTCAAAACCACAACAAGATGAGAAAGATAAATCAAATGTAAGATGCAGCTACTGTCACGAAGTAGGGCATCTAAAGAAAGATTGTTATTTTTTGAAAGAGAAGCAAAATTAGAAGAATAAGAAATTGAAGGCTATAGAAGCAGTAGTGAGATAAACAGCCTACACCTATTCTGATGTTCTTGCTGCGACGGATCATAGTGCACACTCACAAATATTGGGATGATGGAGCCAAACCAAGGAGAAAATATTTTTCCTTTAGGGAAAAAGTCTTTTTGAATTTTTCCTTGTTCTATTTAGTTTGAGTTTTTTTTATTTATTTTCCCTTTCCCTTTTAGTGTTTGTCATACCATCTATTATAAATAGAGGTAGATGGGTCATTTGATTTATGTGCACAAATAGAGAGTCGTAAATAAGTCTCCAAGAAGAGAGAGTTTGAGAGCTTAATACTTGTGTATTCGTTCGAGAGTTTGAAAGACATGTAGACTAATTCGTAACCGTTTTTTGTGTGAGGAAAAATTGAGAGAAATCATTGTAAAATACTTGTAAATTTTTGAGAGATTCTTCCTAATATTTTAGTTGAACTTGAAACGGTAGCACCGAACTGGACGTAGCCCACATTAGAGGAACCAATATAAATCCTGTGTTTAATTTTCTTCTCCCTAATCTTTATTTATCGTTCTTGTTACTTATAAGTTTTAGATTATTTTATCTAATCTTTTAAGTTGTAAGTTCTAATTTGAAATTTGAATTCTGCATTAATTGGAACCAGAACCTTATATGAGATTAGCTAACAAATATTGTATGATATTGTGATTGAGATAATTATTAGTTGGCTGCATTTTTACAATAATTGGTATCAGAGCCTAAGGTTGAATAACGATGACTGGAGAAGATAAATTGATTGTTTTTTTATGGGACTGATTTTTCGTATGGGAAGGATCATATAGTAGATTATCTACATTCCAAGGAATTGGAATTGTCATTACACAATAAGCCAGGTGACATGGAAGAAGTCAAATGAAAAAAGTTGGACATAAATGTGTTGGGTACGATTCGCGTAACATTAACAAAAAAATGTGCACAACAACGTAGCTAAGGTGACTACCACACTTGGGCTGATGACTACACTATCCAAAATATATGAGAAGCTTTCGGTAAATAATAAGGTGTATCTCGCAACTAAAATTTTAAATTTGAAGATGGATGAAGATACATTTGTGGCTGCCCATATAAATGAGTTTCATGCGTTGATTAACAAACTGGTTGTTGTTGATTTAACATTTACGGATGAAATAAATGTTATCTTGTTGTTGAGACCCTTACCTGGCAGTTGGGAGCCTATGAAGGCAACTATTTCAAATTATTGTAAAAAAGAGAAATTGAAATTCATAGATGTCAGATGGAGAGGAGATTTGCATAAAGGATTTTTGTATTGCATCTACTTCTGGTACAATATTGAATGTGGACAAAGGAAGAAATAATAACAGTGACTATGAAAAATGTAGAAAGTCAATAAACAACATAAGCAAGTCTAGAAACAACAGACTATAATGTTGGAATTGTGGTAAGTTATGACATGTAGGAAGAAACTGCAAATTCTCAAAAAAAGCTGAGGGAAAGAAACATGTGCAAATATTGTTGCTGAAGAAATACATGACGATTTAGTTCTTGCACTTGAGGACGCTCATAACACATGAGTGGTGGATTAATGTGCGTCTTTTCATACAACAAGTCAATGTGACATTCTTGAGAATTATGTTGCAGGAAATCATGGAAATGTGTATCTTGTTGATGGAGAGCTTTTGAACATCACTGGGATTGGTGACGTTAATTTAGAAATGGTAAACGGTTCAGTCTGGAAGATTCACAACGTACGTCATGTTCAAAATATGATGAAGAACCTGATTTCCGTGGGCTCAACTGGATAATAAAGGACGTGAAATATCCTTCGGTCAAGGAAATTGGAAAGTTACAAAGGGTTCTATGGTGATCGCTCATGGAAGAAAGCTATAGACTTTGTATGTCAACAACAATGACAAAGACATGGTAGCTGTTGTAGATATTCGAGCCAGACCCAATTATGGCATAGTAGGCTGGGACATATGAGTGAAAAAGGTATGAAAGTTTTTCACTCTATAGGAAAGCTAGAAGGACTTAAGGTATTGGAACACAAGTTATGTGAAGGGTGAATATTTAGGAAGCCGAGTCGTGTAAATTTCTCAAAGACAGGTTTAACGTCAAAGTCTAAAAATTGGAGTTTGTCCAACCCATGTGCCGCGGCCATCTAAATCTCCATCAGCTAATCTCATCTCTTGTGAGATTAAGGATTGGTGTGAGAATATAAAATCCTTTGTAATCTTTTTTACCTCATTTAGTGAAGATGCTGCTCTCATTTTCTTTCTCCACCTCCTCAAAATCTCCATCAGCTAATCTCATCTCTTGTTCAATTTTCATCCTCAATAGTCAATTCTAACAAACATTTTTAAAAATCAAGAATTATTAACAAAAAAAAATTCTTATACTTAAACCAAAAAAAAATTAATATTATCTAAGAATGTTATTTTGTTTTTTTTTTTTTTTGAGTAATGCGATTAAAATTTGATCTTCTCCCACTAAAATAGAGTAAATAGAGTTGCAATCTATGTTTTAAACAGTCTTTCGACGTGGTTGGTAACGAAAATCTGAGAAAATAGTGAAAACATGTAAATTCAATTTTAAAAAAATTTAACTTTTTTATGTCAAAATTCAAATACATTTTAAATACTGCTTTAAAAATAAGTCCAGCGAGTAGAAATTTACTAATTTCATTCGATTAAATGAATTTTTAAAAAATCTGGATAAGATACCGTGGAGAACCCTTATTCCGTGAATGGAAGAGGGGCCTTTTAGTAAAAGAACACATGGAAAAATCTCTTTAGAAAAAACAAAAATTTTATCCCTTTATACATTTCCAAAACGGAAAACACCCATCACTGCTCGTTGCTGCAGATTTTCCGACACAGGCAGGCAAGGCCGAGCTTCTCCCAAAAACGAAAATGGCTTCCCTTCTTGCCGGAACCCTCGAGAAATCTCAATGGGTTCTTCAAGTCAATGAGCTTATTGACGGAAATGCCCTCGACGCCGCTTCACAGACCCCCATTTCCGTCTTCCGGCTGCCGGCTTCCGCCTGCGACGGCGACTCAGAGGCGTACCTCCCCCGCCGTGTCGCGGTGGGGCCGTACCACCATTTCCGGCCGGAGCTCTACAAAATGGACCTCTTCAAAATCGGCAAAGCCAAGAATGACAAATTGGGTCCTCAGCTCCACTCTCTCTTAGATCAGATTAAGCCATTGGAGCTCAGAATCCGAGCAAGTTTCGATCAATCCCTTGAAATGGATGGAGAAACCTTATCCTGGGTAATGCTGATTGATGGTTTGTTTCTACTTGAACTACTTCAAAATAGGTATAATCGCCGTCCCCTTAAGCTCCCTCTAGAGATTTTTTATGGGAATTTAGCGTCTGAGTTTGAGATTGTTAGTGATATGCTGAAGCTTGAGAATCAGATTCCTCTGTTTGTACTCAAGGAAATTTGCCCCGAAGAACCCATTAATTATATGGCTCCTCTCTTGTACCGATTTTCTGCATCTGTTTCTCCACTTGAGCTTCCTTGGGTTGACCCTGAAATGGGTTGTTTAGGAAGTTTCCCTGATTTGCCTGAAATCTACAATCGGTCTCACCATTTGCTGCATTTTCTGTATTTTCTTGTTCTGCTTTTTCCTAAGAAGGCCGTGGTTCCTCATAGGCGAACGGCTATGGCTATGGCTTCTTCTTCTTCTTCTTCTTCTGTTAACTTCCTCAGTGAGTGCTCCAACATTTTGGGCTCTGTTATTAACATAGCCTTCCTTCAACAACTGAAAGAGACATGTAGTTTAATACAACGATTGTTTAGACTTTTGGGTTCTATAGCGAAAAAAAATTTGGCTGAGACAAAAACCCCTCAAATCCCTTCTGCATCAGAGTTGAAAACTGCTGGAGTGAGTTTCAAATCCACCAAAAATGGCATTCTGAAGTGCCGTTTTGACGGGACAACGCCCACTTTAACTTTGCCTTGTATTCATCTTGACGGGTTCTCTAAAGTATTGCTTAGTAATCTTGTGGCGTATGAAGCCATGGCGGAGCTGAATCCCCCTTGTTTCGTCAATTACATTGCGATCATGAATGGGTTGGTGAGAAATTCCAAAGACTTGAAGATTCTGGAGAAAGCAGAGATTGTTTACAACCATTTGAATAGCGAAGAGGAAGCTGTGGAGGTCTTTAATGGCGTGGAGAAATGCAGCAGCAGCTTGAAGAAAGAGGGCGTGTTGGAAATCCATATCGGGGGCGTTGGAAGTGGAAGTGAGTTCGTTCAAAATGTCAAGATGAATTATGATATGGGATTGGGGACGATGGTTGAGGAGATCAATGAATGGTATGGGAATAGCTGGAGAATGAAGATGAAGAAATTTGTGTCATTTGTTTTGAGTTGTTTGGCAATTCTTGTCCTTGTGTTCCTCATTGTTCTTGTGATTGCTCGATTCATCTGCGGTTTTGTTAGCTGTCCCAAGGGAATATTCAAAACCAGCATTGCTCTGCATCAAATGTATTGAACCTAAGAAGACGATGGAAAGTAATGTATAATTATGGATGGGAAGTTCCCATTTTGGATCAATCTAGACCTTCGAGAGATCGATTTCGATGGAGATAAAAATATCTATTATAACGTGATTGCTTCATAAATTTTCTAATAGCTAGTAATTATTAGATACAAATTCGAGACTTGTTTTTGTTAGTTCTCTCTCATATATTCAATGGTGTAAAATATTACCTCCCTTCAATAATTTATCTTCAAATAGGATGGATATGGTGTGGGAAGCACAACATTTTGTAATTGAAACTAAGAAATACTTCAAAGATATTTTGGTAACTATGGTAGATAAACCATGCCAAATGTCCTTGATTAAATTGACCTGACAAGTTTTTCTACATTTAAAAATAGTTAAATATTATTCAAAATGTGTCTAAATTGTTTGAGGTTAATTTTAAATATACATGTAAAAAGGTTTTACTTTTACCTTTCACCATTAATTTGATTTAAACATGTCATTGAATAATTTTACTTGAATGAGTGATGAGAATTGGCGTGATTGTTCAGTGGAAACTAACTAGAGTCGAAAATGACTTTTTAAAAAATGAACCGCAAACCTGGAAGTACTATAATGGAGGTTAAAAAGGGAATGATAGATGTAGTGCAAAAAGTGATTGGTAGATTCTTTTTAGTTCAACAACATATAGGGGTATTTATTTGAATAGAAAATATTTGACTCTTTAATGGTAAGAGCTATCTTATCCTAACTACCATTAAATATTTGAAACTAAATATTTGAAACTAAGAGAGACAAATGCAAAAACAATTGTTCTTTTTTTTTTTTAATAATGGGTTGTCAAATAATTTGTAAAAGCTTCTTGAAAAATGTCTTGATGTATCCCTTCTTGTGGCAATAAAAGCACTCCACGTCTCCGTTGCCACTCTCACTATCGTGATTGCACCTTTGTTGTCTTTTCCCATATTCTATTTTATCTTTTCCTTTGCTTTGAACTAACAAGGCTGATTCTAAATTATTCTCCCCTCTGAAAGTGGATACGGATTTCTTCCCAATTCCTTTCCAGCAGATCTCTTCAACTTTTGCAACGTCACAAATATCCGCAAATTTCAGACTCCCACTACCCACTGTATTTGACACAGTTGTCTTCATGGTCTCCCAACTCCCTAGCATCCGGTCGTTCCTTCAAGGTCTTGTGTATCTTCTTGTAAGTAAGAAGATATGTCACTTGCATCTTCCAAAACCAGAAGTTGTTCCCATCAAATCTCAACACTCCCTCGAAGTAGTGATGTAGCTTTGTTGCATGTCCACAACTCATGTGAATGCAAGTGCAAGTGTACACTATTATTGTCGATTTTTAGTATAAACAAGTCGAAATCCACAAGGACTAAGGATATTATTCTAAGCATGAGTTAAGAATACCAAAAATGCAAATAAAAGATAATCGGTGGTTGTATAGCTAAAACTAAGTAAAATATTATAATACATAGAACGAAATTCTAAGAGAGAAATACTGTAATAACAGATGTTGGGGCAAACAAATGCTTTAGCAAAACGTACAGAACAGGGAAACAAACATGATATGAGTACGAGGGATCACTATATGCTTCACTCACTCACAAAAGATGCTCTAGCATAAAATCGCACGCTGATGCTCAAACTGACGTGGTTCCCTTCCGAGACACCCAAAAATGAATATCAACTTCCGTTGCTAAATACCTAAGCATAAAGAATAGTTTATAAGCATGGTTAGGTGGACCTTATTCCCTAAGCATCCAAAAATTTACTAGAAAAAGTTACTAACCACAAAGAGAGCAAACATGCTACCTATATACCCTTCCAAATCATACAAGAGCAAACAAATGTGTTTCGATTAGGGTCGTATTCTATGGTTACGATTCTACCATATATGTCTTTTTCATTCCGTCGAAAATCGATTTTACGGTATAGACGCTTATGACCTCCCCCTCTATGCCCTGCGGTAATGATTCCTCTGGCATTASGACCTTTACCACAACGATGCTGTCCATAGATCAAATTATTTCGTGGATTCGTGTGCTCGAGGTAGAAGTTTTGTATAAATGTATCGACATGCTATTAAGTATTTTGATTTAAGTTCTTTTCTTTCTAAGAGGTGGAATAGAATAACCTGGTTGAAGCGTAATGATCATACGTCTGTAATGCATTGTATGTCCCATAATAGGTCCCATTCTTCTACCCTTTCCCGRGAGTCGATGACTATTCATAGCTATTACCTTGACACCAAAGAAGAGTTCGACCCAATAAATGTGGCCAGCATAGATCAGTAAGATGAAAATATTATATCAAATCTATTTAACAGCAGCAAAAATATGTTAGAAAGCCTTTGTTCACAAGCTACAACAAAGAATCCCCGAAAATGGGGTTTAGTTCATGGGAAATGGAGAAAATACAATGGGTAAAGAGAGAAACAACTCATTTGGTGAAAAAACTTTGAGAAATCCTCTGAAACCTCAAGCTCAGTGAGAAACCAGCAGTTCCAACCTCCTCCCGTCAGCTTCTTCTCGAAATAAGGGCAGCTTTCCTAGTCTCAACACGTATTGGGAGTAATTTCTCTTCTTGGGATCTTTTCCTCCTTGAGGATTGATTATGAGACAACCCCATCTTGTTGCATTTATAGTTTTCCCGAAAATTAGGGCAAAACCCAGTAAAACATGCGTTGTACAAACATAAGTAGAAATCTCGTGTGTTACTGCTCTGCTTAGGAATTCCTGCATAAAGTAATGCTCCAGCATCTACATGCTCTAACTTGGCAACGCTCCAACACTTCTCCTCTAATTCTGCTGCTCCACTACAACTTCTACAGATTCTGCACAATTAAGTCAAAATAGGGGAAATAAGTAGGAACTTACGTAAATTCAACAACATGAGGATTTAAAACGTGGTAATAAGCTTTTTCACTCAATTTCTCACTTAGCATGCAATTTAGACACAAATGCTCTCACATTAAAGCACAAATTAACCCAAATTATTAATAAAATAACTCTCTTTTGGAGAGTTATCAGGCTTCTTACTAGATCCCATGATACTACAACCTTCATACCACTTGTTGGGAAATTAGGCCCTCGAAATAATTTCCCCTTCCAAAGTTCTATCTAGTTATCTAAGTCAAATCACAAAATACAAAGAGAAATATAGGGAAAGCAATAAACAACACAACAAATTTATACTAGTTTACCCTAACAGTTTATGGGCTACGTCTGCTCAGATACGGGTCCCACTATAATGAGATTGGATACAAGCACTCTCAAATATATCCCTCACAAATATTCGCTCTCTAGAAGTCCCAACAAAAAACTCATAGCTTCTAAGTATTCAACACAATATAATTAGGTACATGAATGAAAAATCAAAGAATAATCAAGATCTAAATTACCTCAAAACAACGATCTCGATCTGACCCTTTCTGTGCTGCCAATAACTGAGCCGCCGCCACAAAATTGCTACAAAAATCACCGAAAAATCTACTGCACAAAAAAATCCATGGCTGCTTTTGTTTCACACGACCCCACTAAAAAAAATGGTTAATAACATGTACATACATATATATATATACATATATATTATTGTGGGTATCGCAGCAGAAACCTAAAGAAAGGTTTTTGGGCTTTTGGTCCATTATTTGACTTTCACTCTTTTTTTTCTTTTCTATTTCAGATCCAAATCCCAACCCAACATGTGGAGATGAGTATTTGAACCTTTGACCTTTTAGTTCATGTCTTAATCAAACAAGCTCTACTCAGGTTGACTATTTAAAGCTTATTTTTAGTTATACTTAATTTGATAAACTTTTGCAATTGATTCATCAATTACTACTAACAAATGTGTATGAAGTGAGTTTCTACACATCAATAGTAATTAGAATATATGTTGATTGAACCGTTATCGTAGAAAATAAACTTATATTAACGTCAGAGTGTGAATGAAATTTCTTTTAAGAATATTATATAGGCTAAGTATATGTTATGGTCCCTACTTTTTTTTTTCTTTTAAGTTCCAACAAGTCCGGTATAGTTTAATAATTTTTAGTTATAATATTCTCATCGTTGAATTGTTAAAATTGACTAATGATAAAGTTACATTACATAAGATTTAGTGAGTTGACATAAATATAGAGAATAAATCAAGTAGCATAAAAGAGAGGAAAGTTTCTAATTCCTCCAAATCTATATCTGTAATCTATATTCTAAGATGCGGCTATGGTGAAGAACCTTTGCCTATTTATTTTGTCCTTAATATCTCAATAAATACTCATTTTACCCTTCATATCTATAACTGTTCAGGTCATGTCTGTTGAGAGAGAAGCAATGTGTCCATTCGCATGTGGGTGTGATCAAGATCGCTAATTATTTATATAAAACCAGAAGACCGAGTACCTTTTTTAGAGAGAGAAGTTAATCTTTGTGACTATTCGACGAAACGATATGTCTATTGCCATGTAGGTGTGATTACAAACTATTTATAAACTGAAAGAAAACAAGTATTGGTCATATATAAAATTGTGTATTTTTTCTTTTCCCGAAATGCCTATGAATATTTTTTATTTTATCAAAGAATTCAAGAAGATTTGCAAATCCAGAAACTGTTTTTAAATCTATATAGAGGTAGAGTATAAAATTAATATTTAATGTTCGTATATATCTTAATATGTCTTTCTATTTGATGTAGATAGTTTTAATCAATACTTTACGAAATAGTGATCATTTTTTGAGCAGATAATTTTAATAAATACTTTATGAATGGTGATCATTTTTTTTTTGAGTGCTTTTGATTGTAAAAAATAGGCAAAACGTGGTATTTGACGAAGAACATTTGATTAATATATAAGATCTAGTGTTAGATACAAGGGATAGGATCCATATTCTCTTTCTTTCTCAAATTTTTTAGAGAGATATAATGATATAAAAATGAACAAACATTTGATGAAGGCCAACTATTGCAAGGATATGAACCAACCTTGAGCAATCCACCCATGTCAATGTATGTTGGTTTAGGACAATAATCATTCGGATCATTGACTTTTGACCATCTCACATTTTTGTTCACTGCATAAGTTTTCCCATGGTCGAAGCCACCACGTCGATTTGAACTCTCGAGTACCAATCCTTGAGCAATTGCATGGCCAAAAAGAAGAGGAGGTTCCCGTAGACGTCGCCGGATATAACATAATAGCATCGTCGGACATCTCCTCGGAGTTTTACCTAGAGAAGTGTTCTCCACCACGTACCCCTTAAGAAATTTCAAAAACTCATAGGGAGGCCTTAACAAATCCGACTTTATTTTTATTTCTTTAAGAAAATAGAGATTTGAAAGAAATCAATTGGTTGAATGATAATGGGGAGATTGGAAATCGTTGAAGTCAATAATGAGTGAGTCGAAGAGGATTAAGAAAAATGTTGCGACATCTATCTATTAACTATTTAACGGTAGATTAACAACAGACACAAGAACGAACCCTTTTAAAAGTACATGATTAATAAACATTTTTAAAGTAAAGGGACGGGAGATGTTTTTTAATAGCAAGCATTGGAGGACACAAATACAATACCAACATGGTCTCTTTTAATAGTATTTTTCCACCAATTTTTGCGTAAACTAATGGGAGATCTTTTTTTAAGAGATTATTCCTACACTAAGATGAGCTGGTTATTATGCACAGAATTATTTCCCTCTCCCTACAAAGAGAGAGTGTACTTAATGTGTATTCTTGTCTTCTCCAGGATGTGTTTCTGATCTTCACCCAAAACCAAAATGGCTTCCATTCCTGCCGGAACCCTCGAGAAATCTCAGTGGGTTCTTCAAATGAATCGATTCAATGAGCTTATTGACGAAAATGCCCTCGACGCCGCTTCACAGACCACCATTTCCGTCTTCCAGTTGCCGGATTCCGCCCGCAACAGTGACCCAGAGGCGTACCTCCCCCGCCGTATCGCGGTGGGGCCGTACCACCATTTCCGGCCGGAGCTCTACAAAATGGAGCTCTTCAAAATCGGCAAAGCCAAGAATCAGAAATGGGGTCCTCAGCTCAATCCTCTCTTGGATCAGCTCAAGTCATTGGACCTCAAAATCCGAGCCAGTTTCGATCAATCCCTTGAAATGGATGCCGAAACCTTATCCTGGGTTTTGCTGATTGATGGTTTATTTCTACTCGAACTGCTTCAAAATAGGTATAATTGTCGTCCCCTTAAGCTCCCTCTAGAGAATTTTTATGGGAATTTAGCGTCTGAGTTTGAGATTGTTAGTGATATACTGAAGCTTGAGAATCAGATTCCTCTGTTTGTCCTCAAAGAAATTTGCCCCAAACAACCCACTAATTATTTGGTTAATCTCTTGTACAAAATTTCTGCATCTGTTTCTCCGTTTGAGCTTCCCAAGTTTGAGCCTGGAATGGGATTTCATGAAGAGATCTACAATCTGTCTCACCATTTGCTGCATTTTTTGTATTGGCTGGTTTTGCTTGATCCCGATCAGATGGCCGTGGCTCCTTTTAGTCGAACGTGTACGCATTGGAAGACTTATTCTTCTGTTAACTTCCTCAGTGAGTGCTTCAACATTTTGGGCTCTGTTATTAACATAGCCTTCCTTCAGCAACTGAAAGAGGCCTTTAGTTTAATACAACGATTGTTCAGACTTTTGGGTTCTGTAACTAAGCCAAATCTGGCTGAGAAAAAAACCCCTCTAATTCCTTCTGTATCAGAGTTAAAAACTGCTGGAGTGACTTTCAAATCCACTAAATATGGCATTCTGAAGTGCCGTTTGAACCGGAGAAGGCTCACTTTAACTCTGCCTTGTATTTATCTTGATGGGTTCTCTCAAGTATTGCTTAGTAATCTTGTGGCATATGAAGCCATGGCGGAGCTGAATCCCCCTTGTTTGGTCAATTACATTGCGCTGATGAATGGGTTATTGAGAGATTCCAGAGACTTGAAGATTCTGGAGAAAGCAGAGGTTGTTTACAACGAGGAAGCTGTGGAGGTCTTTAATGGCGTGGAGAACTCTAGCAGCAGCTTGAAGAAACAGGGCGTGTTGAAAATCCATATTGGGGGTGTTGGAAGTGGAAGTGAGTTTGTTCAAAGATTCAAGATGTATTATGATATGAGATTGGGGGCGATGGTTGAGGAGATCAATGAATGGTATGAGAATTGTTGGAGAATGAAGATGAAGAAGTTTGTGTCATTTGTTTTGAGTTGTTTGGCAATTCTTGTGGTTGTGTTCCTCATTGTTCTTGTGATTGCTCGTTTCATCTGTGGTTTTGTTAGCTGTCCCAAGGGAATATTCAAAACCAGCATTGTTCTACATCAGATGTATTGAGCCTAAAGACGATGGAAAATAGTGTTGAATTATGGATGAAATTAAGTTGGGCTTTTGGGCTGAATAGCCTTTTTCAAAGGCCCATTATGAAATATGCCCCCTCTCCAATTTTATGTTTGGATTCGTTGACATCACCATCCATTCCAAATTATTACCCTACCCGTCCACTTACTTGTGTAATATCCAACTAATTCAAAAACCCGAAAAATGATTTTCCCTCGCTTTTTTTCATTTGAAAATTCGTTTGTCGTATTCTCTCTTCATCCCCTATCCTCTTTCCTCGCCCTATTTGGTCGGTGTGATGTCGAGTGCTGGTGTGTTTAATTTCAATAATTAAGTTATTTGTTTATGTATCTCTAGTAGTTTAGCGTGATTAACGATGGTGAGGTCGTAGGAAGGTGTACGGAGAGCAGACAACTAGCGAAGAGGAAGACGAAGAGAAGAACGAAGAACGAGAACGATAGGTAGAATGAGAGCGAGAGCGAGAGAGAACTATAACGAGACCGAGAACGAGACAAAGATATAGAACGAGAGCGAGAGCGGGATGATAACAAGAACGAGAACGGGACTAAGAGCTTAAACTATAACGACATGTGTATTTTCTATAGATATGGACTTCCAAATTACGCGACAGATGAAATTTCTTCCCCTTTTGTTCTGGGTCAACATAGGATTCGGATTATTGAATTAACGAAAGAGTTAGAATTGAATCTATTGGAATATGCTAGGGCAATAAAATGAAATACATTGAGGAAACAGAATTATCAAAGTACATAAAATAACAAAATTATGGACGGAAACAAAAAGAAACATAAAACGTATAGCTACGACGACAATTCCCCCAGATCGTGCAAACGGGCCTCCAATGCTGCCACTCTATCTTGTAGTTGTTTGTTATCTTCCTCCAACCTATCTGCCACTGCACAGTATTTGCTTGCCATCATTTCGAATGTATGACATTTACGTTCTAAGTCGATGTACATATTCCTTGTTTTTCGATGGTTTCTCTTCTCCTCTTGCAACTTGACCCCCTTGTCTTTGAATGTTTGATCTGGATCCGCCATGGTTACTCTCAGTCCACTGCTGCCCTCATACATTCTTTCTGTCTTTCCCACAGACAGTAGAAATGATAAAACCATAATGCATATGTATGTGGTATATATAAGACGAAGCGTCACTTAATATATACATTGAATTGTGTTGGTAAGCATTAATTGGGTGTAATTGCGTGCAACATCTTCCTAGCGCATTTAATGGTTCTACGATGAAGTAGTTGTGGGGACGTTTATGGAGAAGAGAGAGAACTAGAGCGAGCGACTGAGCGAGAGACGCGAGAACGAGAGTGAGATAAAAAGCCTGTTGGGGTGAGTGACGAGAGCAAGAAGGCGAGCGTGTGAGAGGATGAAAGCGATGGTGAGAGCAAGAACGAGATTAAAATCTGTTAATTTCTTGTTTTCTTTTTCTCTCTTCAAATATACTGTTTATTTATATTTGTTCTAGAATTCGTTATGATGAATTGATGGTGATTATTAATTGGAAAGTGCGATAGACTGAACGAGAGTGTGGATGAGATCGAGAGCATGAGCCAGCATGTTTGGATGTTGAGTGCAACAATGATTGTATATTTTAAAACCGCATTGATTATTTTGTTGTTAGGTGAACGTTATATCTACATTTATCATTGCGTGCGTGGAAACCGTGTCACAGGAATTCTGGACGAGAGCGAGAGCAAGAATCAGAGTGAGAGCGAGAAGTATAGTTTTGTGGTTTTTTTTTCCCAATATTATAATTTTCATATTTGTTTTGCAAGTTGCATTTTACGATGATTAAAATGGTGGAAATTGCGAAGGTTACAAGATCATGATCAGGTGTTAATGGAAGGAGCTAACAAATTTATATTAAGGAGATTACATAAGAATAAAAAGAAGAAATCGATGCCGTAGACATCTATTCACCCCAATATTTTGAGGCGCGCCTCCAACTCTACAATTTTTGCAGCAAGTTGTCTGTTCTTAATCTCGCGTTGGGTAACAAGGGTTTGTTCATCTTAAACCCATTTTTCCATCAAGGAAACGATTTCCCTTTCTCCCATGAGTCAAAAAATTTGTTTCTCGTAGTTCAAGTCTGACGGCATTAAGTTCTCTCTACAATCTACGGATTTCCTCCTCCAACGCTCTTAACCTACGAACCGTGGGGTATTCGTGACTATTTTCTCCCACTGATGAAGATGGTATTGCTAGTGGGCTTGTTGCCTCTTGGGAAGACACTTTCTCTCAGGAAGAAGGCATTTGTTCCGATTTTGACAACCATAGTAGTTAGTGGTATTACTATATATATATATAGCAGCCTCATGACCATTAAAATGCAACTGTCTGTATTGGTAGATACGACGTTACGATCCATACATCTATTATGAAGGTGAATAGACAGGACGAGAGTTATAATATTATGTAATACGATAATTTGTGAGAACGAGAGCTGGATAACGAGAACGATAGTTATAATATTGGTTCATATTGAGACCGAGTACATTAATACAAAACAACTAGAAGCCTGCGTTAGTACATTAATTCATCTGGAGTGCACCAACGCAAAAATGCGTGACTGTAGATTAGCTACTTGCTCTTCGAGACGTAATCTAGCTTCGCGCTCCTCCTTGAGCAGCCTTTCCAGTATATCCCTTGTCCTCTCCATCATAGTTAATCTGTATCATTTGTTGTTGAGATCGTGCTTCGTTATGCAAAGCTGTCGCTTAAGGTATTTGATTTCCTCATGTGTCTGTTTAAGTGCAGCTTCTGTAGCGTCAAGAAGTTCATTTTCTCCGACGGACGAGATATGGTTGTAGTTCATGGGACTGCTTGCCTCGTCGGACAACATGATGCTAGCCAAGAAATACAGGTTTCTGCTAAAGTTTCTCCGGTGTGATGTTGAGTCAACGGTAGCTTGGTGATAAAGCTGATAAGGTCTCGCCTCAATAGTCACAGTCGTTGAGGGGTCGTCTACTACGTTGCTCTACTGTTCACCAGTACTTGGATTGGGCGGATTAGTGGGGGTGGTTGATCATGCGATGCTGGGTCATCAGTTGTTGTAGGACATGGATTATCGAGTCCTACCTAGACAGTGCCGGTGGTAGAGAGATTCACTTCTAACATCGTTGACGGCTCAACAATTTGGGCGGTGTTCATGCCCCTAGTTGTCAGCACTCCACTCACATCAACGTCCAATCATAGTGAAGTACGTCGTCCACTCTGTCTTTCTCCACCGAGCGTCCTGGTCCGTCGTTGCCCCGATCAAACTCTTCGGCGCCTTGTATGTCCTGCTTATCTCGAACACAATCAATGTTCTCAATGTCAATATCACCCGATATGGCCGTCCCCTTAATCGTCCCCTCAGCATCAGGTTCAGGACGAACAGGTGCATCAGACTATGCATTACAACATTAATCATACATTACCCTTAGAAAGTTGTGCATCATTGTCATCATCTCCTCGATGTCCGATCTAATCTCACGGAGCTTGGACTTTGTTAAAGTATATATTAGTATATTTTATATTCTTGTATTAATATTAATTTTTCAATTACCTTTTCCTTATAGGATTAGGTCAACCTTGTATATTTGTCTATGTATATAGACTTTAATAATGAGAATAGATAACATTGGATTCTCTCCAACCTTAGTCTCTACATGGTATCAGAGCTCTAGGTTTCTTGCCCATTAAGGTTTTGATGCCCATTAGAGTTTTGCGCCCATTAGGGTTTTGTGCCTTAGGGTTTTGTTCATTGCTATCCAACACAAACCACCGTCGCCGCCGCCGATCACCGCCGCCGACGTTTGTTGATTTGCCAGTTGTTTTCCAATTGCTATTCGTGGCTTTCGTCTCGCCGTCCTTCGCACCTTCGTCGCAGTGCGCTTCCGTCACCGCCAATCACCTTCGCCCCTCTGGTTGTCGTGGGGTAGCACTTAGGGTTTCTGGTTTCAGAAAACACCCAATCTGATTTAGTTCCAACCGTTTGATTCATATGTTTTGTTTGGTTTGGTGGTTTGGTCTGGTTCTGTCGTTTTGTTCAAATAAGTTCGCTTGTTTGTTATGGCTGAGAAGAAATCAATCGTAACTTCTGAGGTGATCCCAATGAAAATCAATGTTCTTCATGGAAAATCAATGTTCGTCTTTTTTTGCGAAGTATTGATATGGACGATCACATAACTGAGGATCCGCCTAAGGATGAGAGCAAGAAAGCTTGGTTGCGGGATGATGCTCGATTGGTTCTGCAGATCAAGAATTCAATCGAGGGTGACATTATTGGCTTGGTCAATGAATGCAAGTATGTGAAAGAGTTGCTTAAATATTTAGAATTCCTTTATTTTGGAAAAGGAAATGTTAGTCGAATATTTGAAATCTGCAAGCGCTTCTACCAACCTGAGTTTGATGACCAATCTCTTACAAATTACTTTATGGAACACAAACGAATTTATGCAGAATTTAATGCATTACTCCCAGATAGTAATGATGCAAAAGTTCGGCTTGCCCAACGCGAACAACGAGCAGTTATCAGTTTTCTTCTTGGTCTTCTACTTAGATTTGATGTGGCCAAAGATCAATTACTCTCTGGTTCGGAAATTCCAGCTTTAGAGGAGGCATACACTCGAGTACTTCGAGTTGAGAAGTCACAACCCATCTTGTCATCTCAGTCAAACAGAGGTAATACCTACCAAGGGAATTCCACGACTTCAAACGCTCAACGTTCTAGTGCTCCAAAATCAAATTCAGGAGATATTATTTTTTGCAATTATTGCCATAAGCCTGGTCATACAAAACGAGAATGTAGAAAGCTATTGAATAAAGGTCAGAAAACACAGTCTGCCCATGTTGCATCTACTCCTGATAATGCTGGCAAGTTAGTTACAATTCCTGCGGAAGAATTTGCTAAGTTCCAACAGTATCAAGAGTCATTGACGGCATCGTGCTCTAATCCGATTACCGTCATCGCTGAGTCAGGTAACACCAGTAAATGTCTTATTTCCTCCACATCAAAATGGGTCATTGACTCTGGTGATAATGGTCAGAAAACACAGTCTGCCTATGTTGCATCTACTCCTGATAATGCTGGCAAGTTAGTTACAATTCCTGCGGAAGAATTTTCTAAGTTCCAACAGTATCAAGAGTCATTGACGGCATCGTCCTCTAATCCGATTACCGCCATCACTGAGTCAGGTAACACCAGTAAATGTCTTATTTCCTCCACATCAAAATGGGTCATTGACTCTGGTGCGACCAATTATATGTCAGGTAATCCTAACTTATTTGCTAATTTCTCCCCATCTGTATCTTTGCCTGATGTTACCATAGCAAATGACACAACTTCTCCTGTTCTTGGCTCTGGCACAGTTCATCTTTCTACATCCCTTTCACTGACATCTGTTTTAAATTTATCACAATTTTCTTTTAATTTGATCTCTGTTAGTAAACTCACTTGTGATCTCAATTGTTGTGTTTTATTCTTCCCTGGTTATTACCTATTTCAGGATCTTACGACGAAGAAGACTATTGGTAAAGGGCGTGAATCCAATGACCTCTACACATTTGATACACAAATACCTACAGCCACTGTTTGCACGCGAGTGCCAACTCCTTTCGAAGAACATTGTCGTTTGGGTCATCCATCTCTCTCCATGTTAAAGAGTCTTCGTCCTCAATTTCATAGTTTGCATTCTTTAAATTGTGAGTCATGTCAATTTGCTAAGTTTCATCATCTTAGTTTGTATCCTAGAATCAATAAACGAGCTACTACCTTTTTTGAATTAGTTCATTTTGATGTTTGGGGTCCGTGTCCTATTGAGTCCAAAAGTGGGTTTCGGTACTTCGTTACCTTTGTCGATGATTTTTCCCGTGTAACTTGGTTATATTTAATGAATCATCGTTCTGAGTTACTTTCTCATTTTCGTAACTTTCATGCTAAAATTCGAACTCAATTTTGTGGCTCTCTTAAATTTCTACGAAGTGATAATGCTAAAGAATATTTTTCTGGAGCTCTTGGCTCTTATTTGAGTGAATACGGTATTCTTCACCAATCCTCTTGTGTCGATACTCCGTCCAAAAATGGAGTTGCAAAAAGAAAAAATAGACATCTTCTCGAAACAGCAAGGGCCTTAATGTTTCAAATGCATGTTCCAAAATATTTTTGGGCCGATGTTATTTCGACGGCTTGCTTCCTGATTAATCGCATGCCTTCATCAGTTCTTAAGGGTGAGATACCTTATCGTACTCTATGTCCTATGCAACCTTTATTTCCTAT
>NW_019104506.1:1953129-1967845 GCF_001995035.1 Momordica charantia
CCCTTCTTGCTCCTTATTACCTCAATTCCTAAGAAATATTTCAACACTCCCAAATCCTACGTATGAAATTGACTATGAAGGAAAATTTTGAGTGATAGGATGCCTGATGAATCATTACCAATAATCACAATATCATCAACATATACAACCAGTAAGATAACACCAGACTCAGTTTGTTTATAGAAGACAGAATGGTCCGACTTACTCTTCTTCATTCCAAAGTTCTCAACCACCTGACTGAATTTTCCAAACCATGCTCGTGGACTTTGTTTCAACCTATATAAGGATTTACGAAGACGACATATCTTTCCATTCTCCCCCTGAGCAACAAAACCTGGTGGTTGCTCCATATACACTTCCTCTTGAAGATCACCATGGAGGAAGGCATTTTTAATATCAAGCTGATGTAACGGTCAATGGTGAATAGATGCCAATGAAATGAATAACCTAACAAAAGTCAATTTAGCAACCGGAGAAAAAGTATCACTATAATCAATTCCATAAGTCTGCGCATATCCTTTAGCAACAAGGAGAGCTTTCAAACGGGCAATGGATCCATCAGGATGAACTTTAACCGCAAACACCCATTTACAACCGATAGTTTTTTTTTCTACAGGAAGAGACACTAAATCCCAAGTACCATTGTCATCTAAGGCAGTCATTTCCTCCAACATAGCAGCCCGCCAACCAGAATGAGACAAAGCTTCATGAACAGTTTTAGGAACAGATACAGACTTAAGGGATGCAAGAAACGAACAAGTAGGTGAGGACAAATGGTTATATGAGACAAAAGAAGAAACATGATAAGTACATTTACGCTTACCTTTTCGAAGAGCAATTGGAAGGTCATCACTTGTTCCTGGATCATCGGACGAAGAAGCTGCTGGTATAGGGCATGAGTCCGTAGGAGGTTGCTGACGAGAATAAACTTGAGTAATGGTGGAAAGAGAAGGATTAGGCACATAGGAAGATGTATTGCTAGGAAGCTTTTCAGTAGCTGAATTATCTTACGGTTACGAGGTCAGATTGCATCTAATCCAGTATTTCATGAACGAACCAAACACATTGAAGTTGATTGTCATTATGTACGTGAGAAAATACAGCAAGGGTTGGTGGCTACAGGGTATGTGAAGACTGGAGAGCAGCTAGGAGATATCTTTACTAAAACATTGAATGGAGCACGAATAGATTATTTGTCTAACAATTTGGGCATGATTAACATATATGCACCAACTTGAGGGGGAGTGTTAGATTATATATTAGTATATTTTATATTCTTCTATTAATATTAATTTGTCATTTACCTTCTCCTTATAGAATTAGGTCAACCTTGTATATTTGTCTATATATATACACTTTAATAATGAGAATAGATAACATTGGATTTTCTCCAACCTTAGTCTCTACAGACTTCATCTCCAACCGAAGGGTTTCCAACCGTTTCTCAAAATCATCCATACGATCATTTGACGGTCCACCAAATACGTCCTCATGCAATCAACCTCATCCATCTGGCCTAGGGACTGATTCAGATCCTCTCAACGTTGGCCCAAGACTCTCTCGGGTCCTTATTGGTTCGATGGGATCAACCGTCGTTCCAACTTCTTCCACCGTCCTTGAAGTGGGTCTTATGGGTTGTCGACTGGACCCGCTAGTATTGAAGTCATTTGAGTGTACGACAACAACTCAGTTAACTCGGCATCATTAATATAACCTACACAGTCGTGCAACTCAGTAGTTCCAACCCCATCGGTGCGAAGCAGCTAAGGCTGCACCACAGCTACCAGTCTTAGCTGCGAAGGTCGACTCTCGATACAACCTCTTTACATCAGACTCTACTAGAGGATGGATGACAACCAATTGCACGTGTTGACAAAATACAAGTGCATGATTAGTAGAGATTGATTATTTCGCACATGGTTAGACTTGATTCAAGAGAGAGAAAACTATAGGGTAGGAATCATTTCCCAACCTTGGATGAATCGAACACGCCACATTCGAGAACTACTTTGAGGACGGATTTGAGACATGAGTACCGAAGTATGCGAGGCACTGCTGTATCATTCAGCTCGTCAATGCCATGTCTGCGGAGAGCTGGTACGACCTCGTACGCCCATGCCTGTATAGAAGCAATCATATCAATTTCAAAAATAATACATATTTTTTATGAAACACATGTATAACCGTCGTAAAGACGTATATTATACCTGGAATGCTGGAGGGAAACCAGATAGACTGTACTTCACCTTGAAACTACTTTTGTCAGCGGACTTTCACTTTTAGTCGACACCTTGTCTTTCATTGCACTCTGGAGGCCATTAAGTGTTATATTCCATATAGTTGTCCCCCAATCCATATTATTGAAGTGGTCAAGGTTCTTGACATCGCTGAACAAATCATCATTCAAGTTGGACTTTATCTTGTTCTTGCCCATCATCACGAATGTAGTGTAATATATCAATGTTAATTTCACAGCATCCTCGTCACTGTCGAATACAGTCGCAATGAGAGATATGTCACCCTTCTCGTTCTTGAAATATTGGATGCGGAGCCTTCTCTTGCAGACCTTTTTTTGAACAACGATACCAGGTGGCCGCCACAGGCCCGTCATCACTCATCCTTAGAGAACGTAACAATGGTTCCCTCAATGTTAAAGCTCATTGCATATGCTAGCCCACCAAACACCTCCCTGAGCAGAACGTAATAAACCAATGCACTGCAGAACATCATGTCAAGGTCCACTAATCGGCCAAATACCGTTCCTTTCCTGAACATATCCAACTGTTTAGGAGTCAACTTCTGCCTGATATGCTTGTTCACGTTGCTTAGGTGAGACAAGCTAGTAGCTTGGGCTGGAAATCTATCCCCCTCACCAATCTTAAATGCATGAGCCATGTTACTCCTACAAGGAAGCAAAAAAATAAATGGAACCAATGCTTCATTGACGAAAACGAACAACAGATGTCATATAAGTACATTGAAGAAGCATAAAGAAAAGGGGTGATGGAAGAACACACAACAGACAAATTACGGATTCTATAAATCCTCTCGCTCTCGCTCTCGCTCTCCTAGACCTTAATCGCTCTCGCTCTCGTTCTTCTTCTCTGTCTTGCTCTCACTCTCGTTCTCCCTCTTGCTCTTGTTTTTGTGACTCTAGAACACGCGCACAAACATTCATTTCTGTGAATTGAAACAATCGGAATTCGGACATGCATATTCATCTCAAAATCTAAGTGACGGTACTGTACAAACTGAAACTAATCGATTTCGCAAACCCTAACTAGATTATGTCAAGCGAAACAACAAACCGAATCACATCCAAAATACATACATATTTCGAGCGAATGAAACACTTACATCCTAGGAATGACCAAACCAGTACAGAAAACATGTTCAGAGTAGATTTCAGTGTCGAAAAAGTAGATGAATATAAAAAACACAGCTTCAGTAGACAGGAACAGTCACAGGAGGCTCTTTGAAATGAAGGAATATACGGCAAAGAACGTTTCGTTCAGCAGCATAAGACGAAAGGAATCAAATTCGTGGCCAGAGGTAAACGAGCGTGACAGATTAATGCCGAAAACGAGCTTAGATTAAGTGGGTCGGTTGGTCTAAGATAACAGGAAGACAAGCATTCTTTTTTCGTTCGAGTGTAATGGAAAGAGTGGAAAAAACGAGGGAAGCTGGTGGGACTATTCGTATTACACAAGTAAGTGAAGGGGTAGGGTAGTAATTTGGAATGGATGGTGATGTCAGCAAATGTTTACAAAACATAAAATTGGGGAGAGAGGGAATATTTCATAATCGACTTTTGAAAAGGGCTATTCAGCCCAAAAATGCAATTAAGTTCCCATTTTGGATCTAATGGATGATGGTTTTTTTTCTTTTTTGGTTAGCTAGACCTTCGAGATCAATCTCGATGGAAAATAAAAGATCTATATTAACAATTTAAGTAGAAAAACTTATCGAACAAGGCATGTCCACAAATGTGATTACCTCTTAAGTTTGTAATAGCTAGTGATCATTAGTTTCATAGGGAACAAAACAGTCCAAACCAGAATAGAGGACGGACTGTGAAAGAAGAAAAAACCCGAGGTCATCGATGACTAGGGCCGGCCCATAACGTAAGGGTCGACACATTTTGAAAGCTGACCCGGCACTGACCTCACTTCGACGCCAAGGTGCCAAGATGTCTTCGCCTTCGGGTCGAGAGACTACTCGATCTCTCCCCTGGTTCCTATGCCAACCGATTGATATCCCTGCTCAGTGTAGAGTCCGACATTCTCTCTCTCAGTTGTTTACAATACATTGGACCTTCACAACAACCATCTAGGGCTCATTTAGAAGGTTCTAGAACCTTCCAAGTGACTATAAATAGATGGTGTTGCCTAACCCTAAGGTAAGCAAGAATTACACCTTAATTACTTTTCTCATCAACTCTCCTCTTTCTAACTTAAGCATCGGAGCCCGTGTGACAGAAGTCACACCGGTTTAGGTTTTTTGCGGTTTTGCATGATTCGGTCCCTTGCTCATTAAAATGGGTGCGAATCTCGGAGGGAACCGGGATAGCATAATTCATGCATCAACAATTGGCGTCGTCTGTGGGAACGATACAGTTCAAGCAAACTTAGCCGAGGCGAAACCCAGATTCGAGAAGAATAGAATGGAGCAAATCGACACGAGCCTTGGTGGAAGCCAGCAACGTTTCGAAAAGAAAAGCCTGAACGAAGCTGCTGACCACTCGGGGGAAGCAAGCTCGAGTCTTAGTCATCGACTAAATCCGACCATCCCCAGTAGGGGAGAACCGACTGAGGAGGTGGATCTATTCCTTTGACATCCGAGGACCGACAAGTCAACATTGGAACCAGGTTGGGGGAGGAAGAAAGCAAAAACCTTATGAACTTCCTCAGAAGCAATTCCGACATGTTCGCATGGTCACATAAGGACATGCCAGAAATCGATCGAGGAGTTATGGTACACCGACTCAACGTCGACGATAGCTGTAAACTAGTGAAACAGAAACGTCTTGCATTCAACCAAGAAAGGATTGAAATTGTGGCTGAACAAGTAGATGAGCTACTGAAAGCAGGCTTCATTCGAGAAGTACATTATCCCCAGTGGATATCCAACGTAGTGCTGGTAAAGAAGCTAAATGGCAAATGGAGAATGTGCATCGACTTTAGAAACCTAAATAAGGCCTATCCAAAGGATTCTTTTCCCTTGCCTTGAATAGATCAACTGGTTGACGCTACCGCTGGACATGAAAGATTAAGTTTCATGGATGCCTACTATGGGTATAATCAAATCAAGATGCATTTACCAGATCAGGAGAAGACCTTTTTTGTCACTAGTTGAGGTTTATATTGCTACACGGTAATGTCGTTCAGGTTGAAGAATGCAAGCGCGACCTACCAACGAATGGTAAATCGAATGTTTGCAGCCTTAATCGGCAAAAATATGGAAGTCTACGTGGATAATATGCTGGTGAATAGTTGAAAAGATAAACAACACGAGAAGGATTTTGCAGAGGCATTTGAAGTTTTAAGAAAGTACAAGATGAAGCTAAATTCTACTAAGTGCACGTTTGGAGTGACCTGAGGCAAGTTCCTAGGATTCCTAATGCACCAAAGGGGAATCAAAGCCAATCCAGATAAGATCAAAGCTGTTTTGGAGATGGATCCACCTAGAAATTTAAAGCAACTACAGGGACTCAAACAAAGGATAGTAGCACTCAACAGATTTGTTAGTCGCTCAATTGACAAGTTCCTGTCGTTCTTCAAAATCCTAAGGAAGAAAAGGCAATTTGAATGGACAGAAGAGTGTGAGGTTGCCTTTAAAGAGCTAAATCAATACCTGGGGGTAGCCCCACTCCTCTCAAAGCCGATCGTTGGTGATGAACTCTACTTGTACTTAGTTGTATCCGACACTGCAGTGAGTTCCACGTTAATAAAAGAAGAAGATGGGCGACAATCTCCAATCTACTACACAAGTAAAGCAATGGTAGATGCAGAATTTAGATACCCACAAGTTGAGAAATTGGCACTAACATTGGTCACTTCGGCTCGGAGATTACGTCCATATTTCTAAGCCTACAGAATAACCGTCCTCACCAATTTTCCTCTACGACAGATCTTGCAAAGGCCAGACACTTCAAGGTGACTGGTAAAGTGGGCGGTGGAGCTCAGCGAGTACGACATTCACTATAAGCCAATAACTGCTATGAAAGGGCAGGCTCTAGCCGATTTCATAGCATAACTAACACCAACAGAACCTCAAGTATGTAGCATCGACCCACAGTTAGGGAAGCAGTTTGACAATGCTGCCTTTCGAGAATTTTGTAGAGAGCTAGGCATTAAGCACATCTGTGAAACGTGACTTTAAAGAAGGTGATCTAGTTTTAAGAAAGATCATACCTGATACCAAAGATTCAAGTAGTGGGGCATTCGGACTGACATGGGAAGGCCCATACAAAGTCACTAAAGTAGTTCGAACGGGCACTTATGCCTTGGAAGACCAACGTGGGAAGGCCTTACCACACCCATGGCATGCTCAGAACCTCAAAAGATACTACCACTAGTTCGACACATTTATTTTAGGCACTTTATGTTCTGAACCACCCTTATCTTAGTCAACTAAATTTATTTTATTAACTCTCCGACAGGACGATTTTCTTCCTAATAAAAGTCTTCGACATCTGACATAGTACTTGAGTTCTTATGTTCATTCTAAAACAAATTTCTCAAGCAGGGGCATTGTGTGTAAATATCTACGACCAGTCAAAAAACTTTGAATTAGGACAGACCTAAAAGCAAGCCAAACAGGCAAAAAGCCAGTAATGGCTCAGCATGGTCAAAACTAAAGCAGGAAAATACAGGATATAAAATTATTTGGCAAAAAAAACCAAACAAGTTAGAAATCCGGAGATATCAACGCTAATTCGGCTAAAGTTAGATCGTAGAGCCAAAAGTGAATGGTTAAAATCAGATGAGTGTAAAACCAGGTTCAGAGACTTGATTGTGACCAGCGAAAATTGGAAAAACTTCCAATTCACGAAATAATATCGATGAGCTCAAAGTACAAAACCAGTAGCAAAAACAAGACATTTTAAATCCAAAACTGGATACAAAAAGTCTTTGGTAAAAGCTCTATGGGTTAGAAACCTTGGCATAATTAACAACTAATACACATATGAACTATGCTATTCTATAAAATGATCTTGTGGTAGCAATAGGCGACAGATACTCTCAAAACAGAAATCTTAACGCGGTCATTCATCTTCTGTTTTCATAGTGGGGGCATTGTTATAGGGAACAAAACGGTCCAAACGAGAATAGAGGACGAACCGTGAAAGAAGAAGAAACCTGTGGTCATCGACGACTGGGGTCGGCCTATAACGTAAGGGTCGACCCATTTTGAAAGTCGACCCACCTCGGCGCCAACCTCACCTTGGCGTCGGGCGCCAAGATGTCTTGGCCTTCGGGTTGAGAGACTACTCGATCTCTCCCCCGGTTCCTATGCCAACTAATTGATACCTTTGCTCGGTGTCGAGCTCGGCATTCTCTCTCTCTATTGTCTACGATACATTGGGTCTTCACAACAATCATCTAGAGCTCATTTAGAAGGTTCTAGAACCTTCCGAGTGACTATAAATAGATTGTGTTGCCTAACCCTAAGGTAAACAAGAATTACACCCTAATTACTTTGCTCATCAACTCTCCTCTTGCTAACTTAAGCATCGGAGCCCGTGTGACAAAAGTCACACTGGTTTTGCAGGTATTCGGTCCTTTGATCATCAAGTTAGATGCGAATCTCGGTGAGAACCAGGAGAGCATAATTCATACATCAAATATTATATATAGATTCGAAACTCATTTTGCAAGTTCCTTCATATATTCAATGCTGTAAAAATTACCGTCCTTCAATAATTTCTCTTCAAATACGACTCATATCGCGTGGGAATCACAATTTTTTTTAATTGAAACTAAGAAATATTTAAAAAGATATTTTGGAAACTATGGTAGATTAATCACGCCAAAAGTATTGACCTGACAAGTTTTTCTACATCTAAAAATAGTTAAATATTATTCAAAATGTCTCTAATTCTAGAGTTTAGTTTTAAGTATCTATATTCTATATAAATGGGGCTATGGGGGAGAATTTTTCTCTACTATTTTTGCCCTCAATTTTTTAGTATATACCAATTTTTTAATACGCATGTCTATTGGTCGAGGTGTCTATTGATTCAATACCCATGTCTATTTTGCCTTTCAGATTTCTATGAGATACAACTATTTGGATCAAGATGTCTATTGAGAGAATCGGTGCAATCAAGACCGTAGAGTTGTACCTATTCACATATCGGTGCGATGGAGATTAGAAAATTGTGTCACACATCCTTTCACACATTCAGATGAGAAGCTAATACAATAGAAGTGCAACTCTTCGACAAAGTGATGTATCTATTCACATATAGGTGTGCAATTGCAAACCATCTATAAAATGGAAGAAAACTAAAGTGGTCATACATAAAAATTGTGTCTTTTTTTTTCTTTCCTCAAGAATGTCTATGAAAGTTTTTTTCTTTGATCAGCTAATTTATTGATATTTAGTTTGAATGTTGGTATCTATTATAATGTGGCTTTCTTAATTGATGTTGGTTTTAACTACTATTGGAATCTGTTTAAGTATTGTTTATATCTCTTTCATTATTTTTTAGAAGAATTTGTTTTTATTAATTAATTTGAGTTTCTAAACTGATGTGGTAGTTTTGATTAATAATTTGTGTACTGTGATCACATTTAGGTGTAATTGGTCCTAAAACCAGCAAAACAAGAGAAGATTCAATCATCAAAATCACTTAAAGTTAGAGATATTATCATATTCTCAAAGGAAAGTCAACAAAAATTGGAGGTCCTACCAATTTAATCAAAAACTAAAAATTTAACAAAAAGGTTAAAAATTAGGTTTAAAGTAATTACTTTCTTGCCTAAAAGTATTATAAGTAAAATATATTTAATAATTTAAAAATGTAATCCAATATCTCTTTTATGAAAAAAAATTTTATGTAAAAATAATAATAATAAGAATTAAAAAAAAACTAAAAAATTTACATCATTTTTTTTTAATAAAGATCTTCCACAAAATATCTTGAATAAATAGAAGAAATTACCTACCCCACTTTTTTAATACAATAATTACCTATTTATCCTTACATTTAAGGGACACTTGCAAATATGTCAAAATAATTTAGTAAAATAAGCAAAATAGCAACCACATTTAGTTTTTTCAAATATAGCATTTTTTTCAGAAAAAACGGAGGTCCAATTATAAATTACAAATTCACCCTTTAATATATCTGATATATATCTGTAATATATCTGTAATATATCTGACACTGATATATATCTTCTGATATACCACTGATATAATAATAATATACGATTGATTTACTTCTGGTATAACCATGATATCTACTCAACTTCTAACATGTCTTACCACTGATATACGTATAATAACCATTGATTTACCACGCTGATACAACACATATATATGCAATATATCTAATTTACCATTGATATATAAATGATATACCACTTATATAACTATGGTATCTACTGAATTTCTTATATGATTATATGATTTAACACTAATATAACACTGATATATATTTGATATATACTTAATATGCTTCTAATTTACCACTTATATACCTGGGATATAACTATTATATCTACTAATATAACTATGATACATGTGTGTTGGTATAATACTATTATATCCAATATTTTTTTCAGATGAAAACAATGATGCAAAATTTTTTATTTTTATTTTTGAAATATAAAAGGTTTACGTGGACCATGCACGTCCAAAAAGACAAGTTAAAATTTCGATATACTTTATAAATTAAAACAGTTGATATTCCTTATATTTAGTATCTAATTAATATTAATATTGAATAAATAGTAGTGATATAGTAATCAACATTATTGATAATATTAGTATATTAATCAACAAATTGAAATGGTAAACTAGAATTTAAACAGCTGATATACCACTAAAAATTAAACATTTGATATACCTTATATTTAGTATATGAGTTGCAAATATATTTAGTATATCATACATTAGAAATACATCAGATATATATATTATATGTATAATACGTACATTTGATGTATATCAGTGGTATATCTGATAATGTATATCATGAGTACATCTGATACTGTATATTAGGGGTACATCGAATGTATATCGGAAGTATATCAAAGTTACCTCGGATGTACATTAGATATAGATTAGATGTATATCATATACAAATTTACATCGAATGTATATCATATATAGATTTGATGTATGATATACATTATATGTATATCAGATATAGATATACATCAGACATATATCAAAAATCATAAGGGTAAAATTGGTATAACAAAAATTCCGAAAATAAAAATTCAAATATTTTGCTATATTTGAAATTTTAAAAAGCTGATGACATTTTTTGAAATACATCAAATATTTTGCTACCCATTACAATTACCCTACATTTAATTGCTATTCCACGCATAATTCACATTCACATTTTCTTTTAACTTTTTTTTTATGTCAATCATGCAGTATATTACTATTTTAAAATGAAGATTAATTCAGATGTTAGTATCAACTATCAACATAGAAAAAGTGCTTCGAAAAAAGGTATGAAGCTATACATTTATATATACTTAAACTTTAATTATCTATGATGTTTTTTTTATTATTTTCTCGCTTTCATTATTTTAAAAATTAATGTCAAATATTTAATAGTTAAGCATTAATAAAAGGTATATTCATTCAAATATGAAATTACCATAAAAAATTATATTCTAAAAATTTTAACCCACATGCAATGCACGTGAATCTAACTAGTATCATAAAAAGGTTTTACTTTTACCTTTCACCATTAATTTTATTCAAAATATGTCAGTTGAATAACTTTACTTTTAAAATGAGTGATGAGAATGTGTGTAGTTGTTAAGTGGTACAAAGAATGAACAGTAAACATGGAAGTACTGTAATGGTAAGCAGTCGCTTATGCGGTGGAGAAAGGGGTTAAAAAAGAACCACAAATGTAGCTAAAAAAGTGATTCAACTTATGGGATAGGAATTTGAACCTCTGACCTTTTACTCGATCATAAACTATGCTCAAGTTAGTTAATTGTCACATTTTCCATTCAATTTTTAAAGGTACACAACATAGCAACTTGGTCAATTTCTATCATTTGTTGTAATGTTGTAGGGACATATTTGAATCGATTTCAAATATTAAACATAAAGACGTAATTGACACTAACCTCAAGCTTTATAATTTATCCATTAAACTGAAAATAAATGTTCAAAGAAGGCCAACATGGTCTTTTTCAATAGTATTTTTCCACCAAAAACACTAGAAGACAACATGGGGCAGTTGATTGACCTTGATGTGAGGTCTCTTTTTAAGTGAGCTGGCTACCAACACTGTCTAAAGTGAGCTGGCTACCTACGGGATTATTTCGTTGTATCAGTTTACCCTTTTTATTTCAAATTTTTTTTTCTCCTTCAGAAATTATTTGTTTACCTTGTTATAATACGACAACTGGGGGAGGTACAATTTCCTCACCCACCTATTTTTCATTGCAACTCTTCAATATAGAGAGTGTTGAGGATGTCTCTGTGATGCTTTCTTGATCTTCTCCCAAAACTTACATCCTTCTAACGCCGAAAATGGCTTCTATTCTTACCGGAACCCTTGAGAAATCTCAGGGGGTTGTTCAAATGAATCAATTCAATGAGCTTACTGGCGAAAATGCCCTCGACTAAATCAATAATTTATGTGGGAAACTTGTATATATTTAATTCATGCCAAAAGTCCTCGATTAAATCAATAATCTCTCCTCAAATAGGACGAATATAGTGTGGGAATCATGAAGTTTTTTTTAATAGAAATTGAAAACTACTTAAAGAAATTTTGAAACTTTGATATATTTATTTAATTCAGGCCAAAAGGTGTTGACAAGTTTTTGTACATTTATAAATAGATGTTGTAAAATTTTGAGGTTAGTTTTAAATTGAACTATTCCCTTGTCCTTAAAAAATTTAAATTTAAATGTTGTAGTCTTTTGAGTACATGTTTGTGATCTCCTTTCGAAGTCCGAGCTTCACCCGAGATGAAAATGGCTTCCATTCTTGCCGGAAGCCAAGAATCAAAAAGTAATAATAACAAAAAGTAGTCTAGTTATTAACATTTTGGGAAAAATATACGTGAGGTTTGGGTTTGGTATCAATTTGGTCGATGAAGTTTCAAAATAAATTTGTAAGATTTGAATAGGTGTCAATTTGGTCTTTTAAGTTTCAAAATAAACACTTTTTATCCCTAAAGTTTAATAATTTGTTCTAAATAACCCCTAAGTATTCTTTGACCGTTAGTTGACTTAACGGAAAAATGACGTGACAATTAATAGATGACTGGACATTTATAAATTGTTTTTTTAATGATTTGTAAAAAGTATCAACTTTTAAATAATTTTGTTTTGTGGGTGTCAAGTTTTTAATTTTTTTTTTTGGGTCTCTTCGTCTTATTGCCACCATCACTGCTGCTCCACCGGCCGTTGTTCCTACCCACGGGAGAAAGGAAAGCTCCTCCCTCTCTTCCCCATTCCAGATCTAGAACGTGGAGCCTCTCCCTCCCTCATTCATTCCAGATCTGGAATGGGAGAGAGAGGGAGAGCTCCTCCCTCTCCTCGGTGGACAGCAACTGCGAGCGATGGTGGATGGTAGAAGAAGATGAATACATCGAAAGAAGAGAGAAGGGGATAAAAAATAATAAAAATTGTTCGACGAGAAATTCAATGAAGAGAAAACTTGAATTAATAAATTTGTATTTGTATTTATGTATGTGGGTGTTACAATTTCTAATTGTGATCCTCTGATTAATTCTCTCAGATGTGAACTTTAATTCAATGGCTTGTGAGCTTGTTTTCGAATCAATGAGTCTGCGCCTTCAACTTCTAGTGTATTGAAGAATTTTTAAAGTCTTCGGCTGTGAAGCTTGATGCTCGACGAAGTTTGTGACTTGATGAAGTCTTCGGCTTGCTTGATGAAGTACTTTAGTTCGTGAGTTATTCGGCTTGTAGCTTGTGAAGTTCTTCAGTCCGTTGCTTGGCAAAGAGAAGATTTAGAATTTTTTAAGTCTCGTAGTCTTCAAGTCTTTCACTTCAGTTCTTCGAGTCTTCTTGGTTTTGGATGCTTCGCACCCTGAATGATTGTAGGTGACTCTGAATGCTCTAGATCTCCAATGCTTCTAGATCTTTTTGAATCCCCCAAATGAGAGGTGACCCCCTCTATTTATAGAGTTTGGTGGGTCTTGTATGGGTCGTGGGCTTTAATAGGCCGGGGCTTACGCCCAATCTTTTATGGGTTTTGATCCAATTAGTTGATTTCATCGGACAGTCATAAGAGAGACACGCGACATGATTAGATTCGTTGATTTTAAAATTAATTTAGGACACTTGTAATTTTATCATTGGTCCTAAATTTAATTTTAATTTTGTGACGTGACATTTAGTAATTAGTCAAGATTTCTCGTTCAACAAAAATTAATATATTTTTTACAACTCATTAGAAAAAGCAAATTTAAAAAATTTAGTCATTGCCACGTCATTTTTTCGTTAATTCAACTAACGGTCAAAGAATGCTTAGGGACCATTTAGAATAATTTTTCAAACTTTAGAGATCAAAAGTGTTTATTTTGAAACTTAAGGACCAAATTGTGACCCACTCCAAATCTTAGGGACCAATAGTGTTTATTTTGAAAAACCAAATTGACATCTATCCCAAACCTTACGGACCAAAAATATATTTTTCTCTAAAATTGTTTTAGTAAACAAAATATAATTGGTAGAAATTTAATTTTAAATTATTGAAAATGAGTAAAATTGATGGCTAAATTCTTTTTTTTTTTTTGGTAGTTGTTTTATAAAAAACAATAGGTGTTTGGGGGAGTAGCCCTTCTGAAGGGCATACTTTGATACATGTCCTCACTCTCAAATTTTATGTTATTTAATTATTTGCTTACATCACTTTTGTGTGAAATTACATATTTGTCCTCTGTATTTTTTTTTTTCGAATTTCTCTCATTTCTCTTCCTTTTTGGTTTTGTCTCTTCTCTCCCTCATTTCCTCTATCTTATTCATTCTGTTCCGTTTGAGTCTCCCTCTCCTTTCATCCTCAAATTTTTATCTCTTCTCTGCACTTCTTCTTCCTCCCTCCATTTTTTTTTCACTATTAGATTTCTCTTTCTCAATATATTACAATTTGAGACCTTTTTTTTTCACTAGATTTTATTTTTTATTTTCCGTGGTTTTTATATTTTTCTATTTGTACTAGATTTTGAAGGCATGCACTCCTTTCTCTCTCCATGATTCTTTAGAATAAGAGCTCTCCAAACAAGCTTGGGTGCTGCGCAGTTCTTCCCCATTCGCTGTCATCTCACCTTCGAACTCCTCAACCTTCGAGCCAAGGGACGATGCCTTCTTCGTCGCCTTCAACAGCTTCACCCTAGCATCCCTAAGCTCGACCTTGGAGTGATCCCTCTCCTCCATGGTCCAAGCGTATGCCACAGTCTCCTTCTCTGCCACCGATCGCGACCCAAGAGCTCGGCGGCAACGAACGTCATAGACGTGCACATGAGGGCGTGCGCTTG
>NW_019104506.1:1978480-2022296 GCF_001995035.1 Momordica charantia
AACCCAGTAACTCCTGCAGGAATGATTACCAGGGAGGAGTTCGACCAGCTGAGGGGCCAGCTCGACGCTCAGKTGGAGGCCTTAAAGGCTAAATGTGAGCAGAAAGAAGGTCCACTGAACGATGGCGACTTGGGAGAATCGCCCTTCACCTCGGACG
Organism: Momordica charantia; assembly: GCF_001995035.1. The sequence goes on from NW_019104506.1 coordinate 1,978,638, forward strand.
TTTTGGAAGCACCGATCCCTCCGAAGTTCAAAGCTCCTACTGTGAAACCTTATGATGGGTCGAAAGACCCCAAGGATTATGTTGAGGTCTTCGAAGGCCTCATGGACTTCCAAGCGACATCAGACGCAATCAAATGTCGCGCCTTTCAGATCGCGCTTACTGGCAGCGCGCGATTGTGGTATCGGAGACTGCCAGCCAGGTCGATCTCGACCTACTCTCAGCTGAGAAGGGAGTTCCTCGCCCAGTTCTCTTCTCGGCATTATGACAAAAAGACAGCGACCCATCTCGCCACCATCAGACAGAAGGAGGGTGAGACGCTGCGAGAATATGTCACCAGATTCCAGGAGGAGCAGTTGAAGGTCGCACACTGCTCCGACGACTCGGCCATGTGCTATTTTCTCACCGGTCTAGCCGACGAGGCCCTCACGGTGAAACTCGGAGAGGAGGCCCCGTCAACCTTCACCGAGGTGCTTCAGAAAACGAAGAAAGTCATCGATGGACATGAGCTCCTTCGAACCAAAACCGGTCGACCAGAACGAAAAATCAGCCGAGGCAGAAGTGGAAAAGATATAGAAAAGACAGATCCCAAGTCCAAGGACAAGGGATCCTTTTCCAGCGGCCGGRCTGAGTATCGGAGGGCGGAGAACGGACCTACCAGAAGCCGACCTTACGAACGCTTCACCCCGACCACGATTCCAATTTYCGAGATCCTAACGAWYATCGAGGAGTCTGGAATGGAAAAACTACTCAAACGTCCTGAGAAGCTTCGGRGAGSCYCGGAGAGACGCAGCAAGGACAAATATTGCCGCTTCCATCGGGAGCACGGCCATAACACGTCGGACTGCTGGGAGTTGAAGCGCCAAATTGAAGATCTAATTCAGGATGGCTACTTCAAGAAATTTGTGGGAAAACCCAGGACCAGCTCGGCAGAAAAAAAGGAAGAGCGGAAGCGTTCGAGGACGCCGCCCAGGCGCACTGATCGACCTGCGGTCATCAATACCATTTTCGGAGGGCCAAGCGGGGGTCAGTCCGGACATAAAAGAAAGGAGTTANGGCCATTGATACTGTTGGGGGTACAACTATTCCTGACTGACCTGTTCGAGGAACCCGAGGGAGGCCGACCTAACAGGTCTCCACCAAGTACTTGGAAATCGAACCAGAAGCTGAGAGGGTTCATTCGCCGGGAGCAAGGGAAGGATCGGTCCGAAGCATAGACCAAAGGTTGGTCAAAGGAGCTCGACGTGAGCAGGGAAATGTCCTAATGTGACATATATCTGCCCCATCGACTGCTATAAATACACCACCACATCACGAGTCCAGGTATGAAATTTGTCTGAAGTTGATCTATTAAACTCGGATTCCTACTGACTTGGGGTCAGAGTGGTCTACCTCCTTGCAGGTACCCCCGGATTCGCTCTAAGTGTAGCCAACCGACCTACCTGGTCGTCTTCCGTGGCTTGACAGATTTTTGCATCAACAGATACTATGAATTATGACATCCTCATCCTCAATGTGGGCTGAAACGGCGGCAAGCTTGTCCTAGATACCTTTAAAGTTTATTCCTAAATCTACTGGGTTGTCTCTCTTTGCTTGTTCATCGTGTGTTTCTTGACCAAGAAGTAACACCTCGTTGCAAGGAGTAGCACTGAATTTGAGTTTGGGTCTCTAGCGGATACAATTGCAGACATCAGTTGGTTGCAAACATTACAGAGAAGTATAATGTTGCCCAAAAGCCACTCCTATTATTTGGTGTGATAATACGAGTACTCTATTCCTAGTTGCAAATTCAGGGTTCCACTCAAGAACAAAACATGTAGAATTTGATGTACATTTTGTTCGAGACAAAGTTATTTGCAAGAACGTGATGTATGGTATGTTCTCCCGTTGATCAATTGGCAGACGGACTAACCAAGCCTTTGTCAAAAGTTATATATATTGTCGGTGAGGAACAAATTCAACATGATTCCTTCCCTATTTCGTTTGAGGGAAACGTTAGAATAGTTGGAAAAGTCATCGCAGAAGCAAATGAAACACTAACCAATTAATTTCTACCAGTTATTGATTAACAAAATTGTCCACTGTAATTTTCCCAGAAACCAACCAAGTTTTTTTACTCAATTTGGTAAGCTGAAGTTGACACCAACCAATTACAGTCATCGGTTTAGTCAATTTAAATCGACTTGGTCGGTTTTTCCTTGCACACTAACAATCTGAGCTCGTAGCCAGCTTTCAAAACAAAAAAAAGTTTTTGGAACTACTCTTTTTTTAGTTTTTGAAATTTAGCTTAGATTTTGAAACTATTTTGTATGAAAGTAGATAGCAAAACAAAGAAATCATTAGTGAAAGTAGCGTTTATAAACTTAATTTTTTCAAAAACAGAAAACAACAAAATAATTGTGGAACAGGATCTAAAAAATAAACAAAATAATCCAACATCCAAAATCAATTAACAACCAAGTTCAACTAGCAACTAAAAGATAAACATCAACAAATCTCAAGCAAGAATAACAAGATTAACCCTAATCCTTGATGGAGTTGGAGTAAATGGCACAAGGATATTAGCAGCGCAATTCAATTTGATATCAAGAAATGCATCTTCTTTTCCATTTTCTAAAAGACATCTCAATTAAATTATACATGCCTGAAGAAATCAAGTTTCAAGGTGTATGAAGTGAAGTGTTGAACTATGTAGCTGACCAATAGAACTGTTGCATCACCTGTTGGCTGTTATTATGAGGGGAAAAAAGAGAGAGAGACAAAGGATTTGCATATATACTACCAATAATCTCCACATGAGCAAACTCCATCCTTAAAATGGTGGAAGCGATTCACATCTCGAACCATAATCTCTCGATCGGCAAACTTGGAAATGAATTTTGTGACAGAATGGCAGTCTTCACATAGCCTCAAGTTCTTTGTTATCCTTATGGTGTCCCCTTTGCTCGTGTTGATGAGTCCGAAAGCAACCGCGAGCTTTTCGCTATGACCCAACACAATCCTTTCTTTTTCTTCCTCATCAAGGTCATAAAGCACCACTTTGGTTTGTGGTATATATCCTCTTTGCTTCATCTCCTTTGATAAGTTCACTAACAGGGCATGGAGCTGCTCTACCTGTGGGTTAAACTCATCAACAGATGTAAATGAATAGATCTTCCTTCGTACTTCGATCCAACTTCTACCGGGGACCTTTTGTAGTTCCCGAGAATCGAGAAGCTTTTTCACTCTCTTTACCTTGTCCCACATTTCAGCTTCTGCATAAATATCAGCTAGAAGTACATAATTCCCAGCATTTGTAGGCTCAAGCTCGAAAAGCCTTTTGCTTGCTCTTTCAGCAAGCTCAACATGACAATGAATCCTACAGGCACCTAGAAGAGAACCCCATACTTTTGGTCCTGGTTCGAGCCGCATATCTTCTACAATCTTGGCTGCTTCATCCAACCGGTTAGCACGCCCAAGAAGATCAACCATACAAGCATAGTGCTCCACACTAGGATGTATTCCATGTTCTTTAACCATGGATTCAAACAACTCCTTCCCCTCTTCAACAAGCCCAGCATGGCTGCAAGCACCCAAAACACTCACAAATGATATGTAACTAGGTGAGAATCCATGATCGATCATCTCTTCGAAAATTTCAATTGCTTTCCTTCCATATCCATGAACACCATAACCTGAAATCAAGGAATTCCATAAGACAACATCTCTCTTATGCATACGGTCAAAAACTAGTTGACCCAACTCAAGCTTGCCACATCTTGCATACATGGTCACAAGAGCACTTATAACTGGCAAGATTGAATCAAGACCCCTCCTAAGAATGTAACCATGTATAAGCTTTCCTTGCTCCAGAGCAGCAAGAGCCGCACAAGCTTGGAGTACACTGACCATTGTCACGGAATTCGGTACCGAGTCATGGGTGTTGAGCATCATCTCACAAAAGAGCTCCAAGGCTTCGTAGGGCTTCCCATTCTTTGCATAGCACGCAATAATAGCACTCCAAGAAACCACATTTCTCACAGGCATTTCATCAAACACGGCACTGGCATAAGAAACACACCCAAACCTTGCGTACATATCCACCAGAGTAGTCATTACATGAACATGAGCTTCATACCCATGTCTCAAAATATGCGCATGAATCTCCTTACCCTTCCGAAGAAGTGAAACCAAACACTCGGAAGCAACACAAGCTTTGAGCAAATAAGTATAAGTAAACCTATCAGAAGGAACTCCCGTCATATTCATCCGGGCATACAATTCCAGCACCTCTTTTCCATGACCCGCCAACGCAAGAGCTCTAAACAGCGCATTCCAGACATATATAGTTCTGTTACGCGTTTTGTCAAACACCTTGCGTGCATCGTCTACAGAGTCCAATTCCGAAAACATATTGATAAGCTTGGTGGCAAGGAACGGGTCCTGGTCAAAACCCCCATCGACGAGGTGTCGATGCACGTCGAGACCGTCGGAGAGAGAGTTCCGGCGAGCGGCGGAGAGGATTAAAAGCTCACACGTCTGTTGGGTAGGATTGGACTCGTGGGAGAGGAGCAAAAGGGCTTGTTTGAGATTGCCCTGCTTGCAGAGAGATTGAATTAGTTGGTTCTTATTTGGGTTTGCGGCGATTGAGGGGTTTAAGGCGAGGGAGCAGACGGAGGGTCTTGAAGTGGAATGAGCCGAGCAATGGCGGCGAGACGAGGGTGGGTATGGGGTAGATTGGGGAGTCCGAAGCGCCCACATCACAATTGGATTCAACTGAATTGTGCTTCGGCGAAAGGCTTTGAAATTCCAATCATCCCTTGCCGGCAATTTCAATGGAAGCTCTCTGTTGATTTTTTCAGGGATCGAACAGTGAAGAATCTGAGATTGATGGAGACGTCTCTGCTGTTGGAATTTATGAATTTAGTCGACCCTCGTTATTTTTCCACAGATTTCGCTTCCAAATTCCAATATAAACGACATGTCGTCGGCCGTCTGTAAAGTGTAAATTTGAGGACGTAGGATTTTTTTTTTTTTTTCTCTTCTTCTTTTGATCATTGACTTTTTTTTTTTGTTATATCTCTTTTGGTTCATGGGTTTTCAGAAAAAATTAATTATAAAAAACTATTTTGGTTTTGATAGCCTCAGCTATATTTTATAATCATTATTAATAAAATTAATTGTTAGTTTCGATTTCTTTATGATATATTTACACAGTTAATGTTATTTTATAGAAATAAGATATCAAGAAGAATCGGGACATTGAATTGATCAAATAGAGTGAAAAACCATAACTCGAGAAGTTGAGAAGGTCCCATAACATAATTTAGAGTCAAAAGACCGAAGGGGTTGTGTTGAGACGCTACATCGCTACAATGAAAAGCAAGATAATTAACGCTTCGCGTCGTAGCGTCTGGCGTCTCGACGCTACGATGCCAGGATCCGTTTTTGCTAGCATTTAGTCTCAACGCTGTCCTAAATAAGACCTTGGCCATCAATTGAATGGGAGAGTGGAAGGAAATCGCACTTGAATAATCTATGTTTTAAATCTCTTCCCAAATGTTTTTGGAGTTTAGTTGAGTTTTCCTCTTGTAAAAATAATTAGGATTTTCTCCTTTATTTAGGAGCTCATTAGCCCCTCGACAAACACATCTCTTTCTTCCCCTCATCTTAGCAGGTGTTTTCAACACCGTTAGTCACCCTTGTTTCCTCTCATCTCTTTTGTTAGCTTTGAGATGGGACTTTTAGTTAGTTGTTTGATTTGTGGTTTGAGACTCAACAATAGGTACTTATTTATTGTTCTTCAAATAAAAAATGGTGGAATTCTTCCCCTTGTTTTAGTGGTTGGATTTTGTAACGGTCTTCCTTCGGAATGTTGAAAATCTTAGAGTTGGTAACATGTTCTATTAGAGCAAGTGAAAGTGTAGCGTATGAGTGTTCACGAAGAAACCATTCCAAAGTCATTTTCTCATAGCGAGGATGTCATATAGAAACAAGTTATTAAACTTCCAAGAGAAAGAAGATTGACCTAATCAAACCAGAAATAAAATCTTTTGACTATTTGTCGATCATTTTCAATCTGGTCATGAACGTAATTTCTCATGTTCACTGGCAGAAGGTTACAAAAACTTATTTTGAAAAAACATGTAAGATTTCATTTGGTCCAAATTTTTAGGTCAATTGAAAAAAAAAATTATATCATCCTTAAACAAATGACCATCACTACAATATTATTTAAGAAAAAAAATTCAATATCTTAATTGTGCTTTTAACTAGTTGTAAACATTTTTCTAAAAAAAAATCACAACATTTAGTTACATACCAAAACACAAGTTACAGTTACTTTAAAGCACTTTTGAAAGTACTCAACTCTTTTTTTTTCCCCCTAAAATTGATTGCTTGGAAAATCTTTCACTTAAAAGCTTAAGACACTGAAACACTTTGAATAAAACTGCTTTTAATTATGTAATTTTTTAAAACTACTTTTAGTAGTAAATTTGTTTGATTGCACTACATTCAAATGATTCTACTCCTTACTCATATGTGTTATTTTTTAAAAAATTTGAAAGAAGAAGAAATGAATCTCATCTGCAATGATCGTTTATAAGATGAACAAATAAACTCTGCAACAGAGATCCTTTTAAATGTCCTGAGAACCATATACAAAGAAAACATAAAAAGGTAGAGAAGAGAGGGAACATGTGTAGTTTCCATTGATAAGATTCGAAAAGGTCTGCATCCCTTGGAGCGCAAGAAAATCGACCCTCTAAGCTGATTAGCGAGCCGAGCCGATAAAAGAAAGTTATTCCTTCTTATGTTATCTTGGGTCAAAGCCATTAATAGACATCCCTCCATCAACACCAATGATTTGGCCAGTAATATAAGATGAAGCAGGTAGGCAAAGGAATGCAACCAGAGATGATACCTCACTCGGTTCTCCCAGTCGTCGAAGTGGGGTTCGAGAATATACCTCTTCGACGTACACTTTGTTACTCAGTACCTAGAAGGAAAAGATACAGCACAAGATCAGCAAGACAAACATTATGAACAAATCAATCTTCACCGGTTAAAACAGCGAGAATTACTTGCTCCACCATTGACGTTTTGATGTACCACGGGGCGACCGCATTGCTCCTAATGTTGTCCTTGGCCCATTCACAAGCTAAGTATTTTGTGAGTTGATTGATAGCTCCTGCCCGAATTGCTGGGAAATATTAGACTAAGGAGAATAATGTTTGCATCCAAAGATAATGGTTAAATCAATCACACCTTTGGTTGCTCCTTGAACAGACATGGACTTCAGAGACACGAAACTAGACACTGAGGACATGAACACGATGCTTCCCCGGCCCGATGCTTTTAGAAGAGGATAAGCCAGTTGAGATAAATGGAATACCGATTCGACATTGGTTTTCATGAGAAACGAAAATTCTTCCTCCGTGAATTCTGCAGTTGGCTTTCGTATATTTCTACCAACATTATTTACCTACATGATAGTAAAATGGTGCTCGGAGCCAATAAGGATTCTCATAATGATTTTTTTTAAAGGTACCGAACTTGAAATAAAAATGAAAGAATACAAAAGAGGCATGCAGAAAGACAGTGGGAGGAGCCAAGCTAAGCCAAAAAGGGGCTTTGATCTAACAAAATAAGACCTAAAGGATAATTGTAATTATCCACCAAGGCCCAAAGAGAAACATGAAATCTAACGAGAGACTAAACTTCCTCCAGAGGTCTCTCGAATCCTCTAAAAGTTCTATTGTTTCTCTCCATCAACAAACCCATAAGATAGCACAAACCCTGGCAAGGCAAAGAAAATGCCCCTTATCACAAAAGGGTGAAAAAGTGAGCAACTCCCCCACCAGCACACAGCCATCTATGGACGAACAAGGCTGAAACCTAACTCTTTAAAAAATATATTTTCCAAACCAAACACAGAATGATGAAAATCGATGTGCTTTTTAACTCTAAAATTTAGATTTGCGTATAAAATACTGAAAGATGAGTTCTTAGAAAAACTAAAAATGGAGAAGTAAAATCAATCTGACCTTCATAAAATTCATATTAGGAAAGGGAAGTATAACTCCCATATGCCAAAAAGCAGCAAATCCCCAAGAATTCAATTTCAGTAGGCAAACAATTTATAAATAGAAGATTCACCAAAGGATTTCATTGAAGAATCGTTGAAGGACAGAAAAGTTTTGAGGATATTTAGAATCTAGTTATTCCCTCTTCTCGGAGCTCGCTGTCTGAAGTTTTGATTATGTAACCACTCCATTTTTCTTATTCAAGCAACAGCAAACTACAGATCTTTTAGCTAAATGATCTACATTCTACTGAACGAAACCGCCTTCCTCGCCTCTTTATTGTCTCATCTAATACTTTAAGAGGCTTTTGAAGCTTACACCTTAAACTCGCCTCAAGGCAGGACTCAAATCTTTGACTTCAAGTCTTACACTTTCTTTAGCTTACACTTCTATGAGAATAATGCACCACGAGTTCAAGTCTTTACGCCTCATACTACCTCGACGCTTTGGCATGCCTCTTCAGAAAAAAAAAAAAAGGAAAAAACATTGGTATCCCCCCTTCTTAAAAGGACAATTATCCGACCATTCCAAGCGCAGAAATATTATTTTGATCATACATCTAATGATAGTTCCAGCTAGAAGGTTACTTCCAATAGTTTTATAATTATAAGAGATGAGATTGGAAGGAAAACAACCCAACAAAGTAATCTGCAACTTATTCTAAAGCAGAGCAAAGCATAAGAAATGGTGCACCTTACAAGAATGTTGAGCTTCCCATCAAAATTGGCAGCCACTGTTTCCATTAGCTCCTCTCTCTGAGCTCGAACCGACACATCGCAGACCGACCCAGAAACTCCAAACTCCAAATTCTTCCAATCCCTCAAACATTGTTGCAACTCACTCAAATTCCGAGAACACGTATGAACTCTTGCCCCAAAACCCACCAATTCCTCCACAATCGCACGCCTAAACAAGAATCCAATTCCAAATTCTCAACAAACATCAGAGGAACAAAACGGAAATCGCCTCTATTTGTTCATAGATAGAAAAATCTTACCCGATTCCGCGAGTGCCGCCGGTGACGAGGGCCGTAGCTCCACGAAGAGACCACCGATCATCGATTGGGGTGGTGCCATTCATGCTTTTAAGGTCTGGTTGGGTTTGATTTGTAATGGGTTTCAGGCGATGGAGGATTTTTCGAGTTGAATATGATGGGGGAAGCCCGAAAGGGTTGAAGGAGCAGGAAATGGAAATGGGAGAGAGAGGAGGGTTTGTGGGTGTGATGAAAGTGAAAGAAGAAAATGAATCAAAGGATGTAGGAGAAACCAGCGCTAACAACATTCTTCTACCGGATGCTCTCAACTCAATAGGTCGCAGGTTTTGGTATGCGATTCAACTCTCCACTGCATCTTCTATTCTTCTTCCTTTTATCACTTTTCTTCTATTTTCTGTTTCTTTCTTGGTGCTGCTTTAAATACTATTTTGTAGCGTTTACTGTTAAACCACGAAATTTTGTAATTAATCTGTATTTCTTTAAATACTGTTGATTTCCCCTTTTCTAGATTAACGTTTTTCACCAATATATAATGTTTCTTTATCGAGTAAAATCATCAATAAACAAAATAAAATAACGAGCACCATTGATAGCATTAACCGGGGAAGGACCCCAAAGATCAGAATGAACAAGTTCAAAAAGTGTTGTAGTTTTTGTATTGCTTAAAGAGAAAATGAGCCTATAGCTCTTTGCTTTTTGACAAGAAGTAGAAACGCTAGACTCATTGATTTTAGAGGAATTAATGTTACATGAGGACAAAACTTATCTAACGATTGTATGTGCTTGATGTCCTGAACGAAAATGCCAAAGGGAAGTAGTGGTGGAGGAAATGGGTGGCAAAGTTGAAGAAGAGACCGTATGTGAAGAAGAGTTGGGTTGAAATTTGTAAAGTCCACCATCAAGGATTCCCCGTAGAAGAATAGTCCGAGAATTGGGATCCTTGACAACAAAAAAAATTTGGATAAATTCAACGGGGGCTTTATTATCAGAACATAATTTGGAAATGCTAATTAATTTATGAGAAATATGGGAAGTATATAAGACTTGAAGAGAGATAAATAGGAAAGGCAGAAGTAGAATTTAAAAGTGAATGACCAATATGAGAAATAGGAATATTCTTACCATCACCTACGGTAACTTGCTCACCCCATAATAAGGCATGGGATTAGACAGAGAATTAATTTCATGAGAGATGTGGTGAGTGGCACCAAAATCTATATACCATACGTCATCGGGTATAGCAGTGGGATTGGAGAGGGAAAAAGAGTTGGGTGTAGGAGGCACAGTGGCTGTAGAATTGGATTGTTGGAACTTGGAGTTAGAAGAATTAAAATGATGAAATAAGGCATGAGGATTGAGCTTGTTGGTGGATGATCGTTACAGTACAAGTGGCTATTGTACATATTTGGATCATAATTTAATCTCGTGGTCCTCCTCCAAACAAAAAATAGTGTCTCGTTCTAGTACTGAATTGAAATATTACGGTCTTGCTAATGCAGCTGTTGAAATTGTTTGGATTGTATCTATTCTTAAAGAGCTTGATTTCTTTCTTAGTCATCTGCCACTACTCTTATGTGATAACATTAGTGCTACTTACTTGGCTGCGAATCCTGTTATGCATCAACAAACTAAACATGAGGAAATAGATCACCATTTTGTTCGTGTGTGTATTCTAAATCGTCAGCTTATTGTTAAGCACGTGCCTTCTGAAAATCAAGTTGTTGATATCTTGTCCTTTAAACACTGTTCATTTCCCCTTTTTCAGATTAGGGTTTTCACCAATATAGAATGCTTCTCTTCAGACCATTCTTCTCTTTTCTCTCTAGCCTTTTTACATTTTGTCATGTTTCATTTTGTTCCTTACTTTCAACTTTTTAAAAAAGAGGGAAAACACGTCCATTTAGGAAGTGTTGAGTTTGGAGATGTTTAATCTAGGGTGTTAATATGGAGAGTTAATTAGTCTAAAGTTATGTAATTTGTGATACAAAGTTGTTTAGCTTGGAATTCTGAAGTCTATATTCAAGGTATAGAATTATGAAGTCTGGAGTTGAGCTATATTTTTGTTTGCTAATTTTTTTGCTATAATTTTAATATACTGTATAATTATATCTATAATCAAATGAACTTGTCAATTCAAATTTTGAGTTTTCGTATTATTTATGATTCTATGAATAGTTTGTAAATTTGTTTAAGTGGTTGTTTTAATTTAGTTGGAGAAAATAATGCAGCAGTTGATGTAATCCATCAATGACTCCTTATCTTACTGACGAAGAACAAATAAGCCGCTTGTCACTTTGAATGATGTCGAGCTAATAATTGAGTCATGAACATCTTTCTCAATTGTCGATAGCTCGAGATAGATTTCGGCTTCAATTGTTTGTACCACAGTCAAGCTGACCCTCTCAACGAGACCTGAAAGGCTCAGCACTTCATTGCATCATCTGCAGCTTGAAAGTCCACAAGGCCTTCGAAGATTTTGACATGGTCAACTGGATCCCTCAAGTCGTCGTTCATCTTCATCATCGGCTTTTTGAACTTGTTTGGATCGCAACGTCAAGGATTTCTTGAACAAAAGGTGGCTCTTTTGGTTCGTCATCCTTGGTGCCAGCAATAGTCTTCCCTTTACATTTCTTCTTCAAGTCATCTAGCTCATTCTCGAACCTGTCCCTCATCTAATCAACATCTGATCGGATATCATAATCGGCCCTCAGAGCATTTTGTTGATTGTTAACTTTCTGGCTTCTTGCCCCAGTCCAATCATTTAGGCTATGTCTAAGATCTTCAAGCTCATGGGTCCATCCGTGTACATGGGGCGGTGAATTGGCTACGAGCTCGATCATTAAGAACATCACTAAGATCTCCATTGAAATGGTGATCTTCACTTGGGTTGCAGGCGAAATGAACTTGATGCGACTATCGACGTCTCCTCAAGGCGGGTTTGGAGTGGTTGGATGGGCCTAAGGCTGCTTCCAAAAGATTTCCATGCTTGGCTGTGAATTCCTTGGAGGGGTATCGATACAATTTTCTCCAGTTGGTCGGTGCGAGACATATTCATCTCATCAAGGGGAAGGGTTCATAGGTTTCTTACCCTTCCTCAAGTCGCACAATATTGATGATGTAGACACCTCATGCTCTCATTCCATTGCTTACATTGGACCTTCATTTCAGCTATTAAAGCTATCATGTTGGCCACCATGTCCGGTCAACAGACAGGTCAGTGATCCAACCTGAACAAACTCCCTGGCTTCCAAAAGTGTAGTGTGGATCTCCCAATTACAAGAGGTCTATCCGAATAATGGACACTTGGTGAACCTACACTCCATCATCGACTGAGTGGCCATTGGCAGCATGTCATGCAGGAGCAGTAGGATGACCATTGACCACGTTTCGACCAACAACAGAGAGGTGGTCGTTTGCAGCAATAGGAAGCCCTTTACCTCCAGCCACCGAGGTGCCAGCCACCTGAGAGTACGAGGGAAGTTCAGTATGTCCCTTTCTGACGAGTTGGGGTGCGTTATTGTTTGGAGAATGCTTGAGTCATAGCTTGTGTAGGGAAATGACTTTAAAAGTTGTCAAATTTCCCACAAATAGCACTAAATGTTTGATCAAGAAAATGACCAAAGGACCGTGAAGCTCGGACTTGTATGACTGACAAATGAAGGGACTTGCAAACGAGAGAAATAGCTCCAACGTTCAAGTCAGTACTTATCCGATCTATTGCTTGAGAGAGAATTATTTCACATACCTGAAAGGTGAGTCAAGGTTCTCTATTTATAGTGATGAGCTTCCAATAGGCCCCAACAATGTTGTAACCGCTCTCCAACAGTGCAGGTAATCGTGGCGTTTGCGTTGTATGAGATTAAGTTCGAGGTTTGCGCTTGTGAATGCTTCTGAAGGTCAACTCGTCCTTTAAGAAAGTTGGCCGATGTAGAAAGTGTAGATCGACTTGTCCTTTGGAAGACCACCAACAAATATTGCATAGTTTGGCTCGACCTTTAAGAAGACTCAAGCTGTTGATTTCTTCCTTCAAGGTTTATCCCCCTAAATGAATCATTGTAATGACTCATTGTTGTTGATCTCTAGAATAATTCTGAGAACACGTATGAACTCTCGCCCCAAAATCCATCAATTCCTCCACAATCGCACTCCTAAACAAGAACCCAGTTCAAAATTCTCAACAAAACAACAGAAGAACAAAACGAAAATCGCCTCTATTTGTTCATAGATACACAAAAATTTTACTTGATTCCATGAGTGCCACCGATGATGAGGGTCGTAGCTCCACGAAGAGACCACTGCTCGTCGATTGGGGCAGTGTGATTTATGCTTTTGAGGTCTAGTTGGGTCTGATTTGTAATGGGTTTCAGGTGATGGAGGATTTTGTGAGTTAAATGTGATGGGGAAGCCCGAAAGGGTTGAAGGAGCACGAAATCGAAATGGGAGAGAGAGAAAAGGCTTTGTGAGTGTGATGAAAGTGAAAGAAGAAAATGAATCAGAGGATGTAGGATAAACCATAGCTAATAACATTCTTCTACCGGATGCTCTCAACTCAATAGCTCCAATTCATCTTCTTGGCTTCGTTTTATCATTTTTCTTCCCTGAAATTTGCCTGATTCCCTCTCTTTTTTCTTTTGTCTTCTTCATCCTTATTCGTCTTCTTTCCAATGTTTTCTTCGTCTTTTTCCTAACTAACATATATGTTTTCACCATTCCACTTCGCTTGTGTTTCGTCCTTTGAATTCTATGACATGCCCAATTTTTGTGTCAGTTTTTTTAGTATCATTGCTATTTTTATTGGTATTGTTGAAGAAATTTTTGGGAGCCCGGTCGGGTCGAAAGATGACTCACAGGATCGAACGGGTTGACCGTCAATTGTTTACAAAGGTCTGGTTTCGATCGAGTCTCCTTGAAACCTATAATAAAAAGGAGATTATAAAGCTAACACCCATGTGGTGTTGGCTGGCCACACTCCGTTGCTTAAGTCAACTGATGAGCTTACTGAAATAGGTAAGGAGATGTCTTCGATTGATTTCACTTACCTTGAAGGGTTGCTCCTTGTTTATGCAAGAATTTGCACAATGTCAATCTAGCTCGAATTCGGTCATTGCTCCGACCCGAAAAGCTAAGGGGAAACCTGCACAAGAGGGTAAAATCTCCGACGCTCAAGTCAGTAAGCAGCTCGAACTCAATATTAAGTTCGAGGAGAAATTCAATACCTGATGGTGAAATGAGGCCCCTCTATTTATAGGATTAGGTTCCGACAGGGGTGACAACAGGCGGTTACCTTGGTCGGATTTGAGATTGGATGTGTCGTGCTCCAGCAAATCGAGCTCGGACACTTTCCCGAAATGACAAGTTGATCTTTGATAGGAAATGGCGAGTCTTCCACCTCGGAAGATTCTGAGATGAAGCTCTGTAAGTTTGTTCTTTTCGGATCTTCCTTTTGTGGCGAATCCCCATCCTCCACGTGCCAATAGGATTTTTCCTCCCCAAATAGAAATAGGTAAGGAGATGTCTTTTGTTGATTTCACTTACCTTGAAGGGTTGCTCCTCTTCCAGATTTATAAGAGGAGGGTCGTCTGTTGAGCTACATCAAAAGTATGTAGCGCTATCACATAGGTCACGCCTGCGATTGGTTGTGCTATGCGCCTACCGCGCTTAAGCACCGCAGTGCTATAGCGTTGGTTGCACTATTTTAGTGTGTGGCTACACTATAATAGTGTACAACCTTCATTAGCACATGGGCTGTAATGTTATAGTGTATGGTGCACAATTTTTATTGGCACATGAAATGCACTATTTTATGTTTATTCTTTAGCCCATTACAATTCAACTTAGTCCAATACAGTGCATTCCTTAAATGGGCCCTAACACAAGCCCCCTTACTCTATGGTTTATGGTTTTCTAATCATTGGAGTAAAATCAATTTTGGTCTCCCTTCTTTCTTTTTCCTTTACCGCTGACCTTCTCTGCTTTCTTCTTCTTCTTCTTCTTTTTTTGCTCCGCGTGTTACACCGCTATGTTGTAAGTTGTTCTTGCTACTCTATTCTTTTCAATCTGCACTAAAATCACAAAACTCCGCCTATGCTATATATATATATATTTGCTCTGTTTCCATCATATTTGCACTATATTGCTCATGGGTGTTGTCCAAGCTTGATTTATAGTGTTACATGATATGGTTACCGCCCCTACATCTGTTTTTGGTCTCCTTTATGGTGCTTGATTACCTTTTTTTCGGCTGCTTTTGTTTCAAGCTCGGTTGTTGCTCAATATTCTTTTTACCCACCCTATTCATCCTTACTTTCCATGGCTGTACGATTTCCACCCTTCCTTTGGGTGAAATCGAGTGAAGTGCCTACATAGGGACTATCCCCTTTCTGTTTCAGTTGTGAATTTGGGCGGTTTGGGGTGATTTCTGTGATTGCCAAACTAGTGCCCTTATTTTAGGGCATTTTAAGTGTGTGTATAAGCGGGTGACATTTCCTTTTGGTAGCAAAAAATTTTGTGCCCCGTGAAGCACAGTGGAGGAACTCCCTTGAGCAACTTAGAGTTGAAGGTTTTTTTTTGGCAAAAAACTGTGCGTTTGACTTTGCAAGGTAACTCTGGCACTCTTGATTTTATTTTTCAGCATGTTTGGCGTAGGTAGTGACGACTGTAATGAAGGGGATTATGAACAGTTAAGTCTATTGTATCATGAATTACGAGATTTAGGTCTGCCAACAATAGATTCTCCATGTCTGGAGAGGTTCCCATTTCCTGCTTCACCTCTAAATGATCTGATGACGGGGAATGGTTCCGTTGAATGTTCTACTGTAAATTTCGAAGATGTTAATAGCAACTGGATTTATGATTTGATTGGATGACTAGCAGGACTCCTGGTATTGAGCCTTCAGGGAAATGAGAGACATTTGAACCAGTAGTTAGTGATAGAGGGATGGATCATGTGGTTATAGATTTAGTGCCCATATTTAGATACGAGTTGGTGCCAGGATCACCGGGAATCCCATCACAGGTTGTACATGAGGACTTGGACTATTATCGCTCTCGATATTGTATTATAGCGTCAATTTCTATGAAAGTTCTCCAAAAGAAGAGACAACTCTATACACAAAGATGTTTGAGAATCGGGTGTGATTGTCTCTTCACCCATTTATCCAGCATTTCTTGTGCGAGCTCCAGGTATCCCCAGCATAGTTACCTCCAAATATTTGGAACATGCTATATGGTAGTTACATTTCTTGGTGGCATTTTAAGGGAGGGGAAGAACTTGATATTTCTAATATTTTGCATGTATTTACTTTAAAGGTGGTCTCACCTAGGGAAGATCTGTTTGTGTATCTTTCAAAGAAGAAGGAGAAAAGGCACTTGGATGAGAGAGAGAGTGAACCTAGGCTAGATCAAGGGGCTCAGGAGGGAAAAGTTGAGCCTAATTCTAGGATTGTGGAAGGGCATAAGTCTCGAGGAAAGGCTCTTCGAGAATATCCATTCGCCCTTCTCGGCAAATAGTTACCTACCCTAGCTCTAATAGAGATTGGAAAGAATCCTGGTTTTTGGTGAGTAGAGATTGGCTCGCGAGTAGTGTGGCCAATTACATGGTTCCTTTCAGGTTTGGGATGCTGGGACAGTGGTTCATATTTCCCTTTTTACATACTTAACTAACATTTTGGTTCGTTTATTGAATTTTTCTGTTTAGCTAGTACTTTCACTCATTTTCAGCGATGCGATTCTGATTACCTGTGTGATTTTTTAGTTCCTATTCGTGCTCCACCCGATCATGTTGCCTTTTTTCTCAAGAAGTCATTGTTCCTAGTGGGTAAGGAGGTTGACCTACTGTCCGAATCCAACCTATGCAAGTATGGCTTGTTGGGTCGGTATGACAACCCTAGAGGGAGGTGAATAGGGTTTAATTAAACTTTATAAACTTTTTAATACGGTGGGCCCAATTTAAACAATTATGTAAACTTTTTATGAACAAATAATTTTATCATAAATTATTCAATAAATTAGACATACATTTCAATCACTCTAATTAGTTCCAATATTCACAATAAACATGAAGAACAAATTATAGCAATCAATTCATGCAACAAAACAAAAATATAAAATTAATTGCATAAATTAAATAAGAGAGGGTTAGAGAAAATGACACCGTAAATTTATAGTGGTTCGGCAACACCGGCCTACTCCACTTCCCAAGCTCCTCTTGGGTGTTCAATTGAAGAACTTGACTCTTTCCACGGCTTAGAGTCCAACCGGTACAAAGTTCTTTTTACGAGAGCAAGAACGAACCCGATCCTTTCCACGGTTCAGGATCAAACCGTTACAAATACTTTTTTTCAGGCTCAAGAGCAACCCTTACAAAGAATTGAAAATTGAATGCACCCGCTTACAAACTCTCTCAAATAGTAGATATACAAATTTTCCCTCACAAATTTGTAAGAAAAATTCTTACAAATAAAGCCCACAAATGGCTTAGAGAAATGAAAATTACAAGCTCAAGATCTCTCAAATTAAAAATTTATCTCACAAGAAATTAGAACAACATTGATGTTTTTAGAGAAAAAACATTGAGGGATTGAAGAGAAAATTGGGGAGGAAATTGTTGAGAGAATATATATAAAAAAATTGAGAGAAGAAGGGGTTTAAATAGAGGACGAAAAATTGGAAAGAAGTTTGAAATTGAATTTGGACCCTTAGATCTTTAACCATTAAAATTCAAAGGTTGAGATTTAATTGAATATAATAATAATAATATAATAATATATATTTATAAATCACTCAAACGTTTTGTTCAAAAACTAAGATTTTCCTTTTTTTTTTTTGCATTAAATGATTTTTTTTCATCCTTCCAAGTTAACAATGGTAACTTATATATATATATAATTTTTTTTTCCCTTTTCTTTTTCTTTTCCTTTAATTTAAATTTTTTCTCTTTTTTTTCTTTTTTTTTCATTAGCACGAATTACCACGTGTCAACTTCTCGTTGGTCCATATGGATAATTAATCTACCTAGTCATCTCCCTCATGTATTTTTCATTCCAACTTCTTTCAACCATAATTTCTTCGTTTGAGCTCCGATTTGAGTAATTCAAAATTAGTTGGAATCGTCGTATCGAGTTCTACGTTATGGACACTTTAAAACACTAAAATTATCAATAAACAAAATATGTATTATCAGTAAATCATATAATATTATTAAACCTCATAACAAATTTATGCTTTATAACAATAATTCTTACACACCAAAAACAATTAATGCTAAGTGTGTTTGTCATCATCAAAATATTAATTAATTTAATTAATTATTAATTAACCAAGATTAAGAGCTAAAAAGCCAACATGGCTTGTCTCGATTAATCTCTACTTCGCATGAACTGGATGACGATTGGATCAACGCAACATCTATTGGCGATTCAGACAGTGATACCACAACACCTGAGGACTTCTATTTGGTAAGGAAACTTCGCCTTTGGTTATGTTGCCCTTTGCGGATCTTATCTTTATGTTCTTACTTCGACTCTGTTTTGTTTTCAGATTCCTAGAGACCTATTACTCTTTCGTCGCCTGTCGTCCTACCACTTACTACTCGGGCAGCAATGAACCCTCTCCACCGTCTTTGCGCACAGAAGAGAAAAGTTATTCAAGGAGGATCTTCAAGTGTGGCTTTAGAGTTTCTCCAATGACGCTGCTTAAGAGAAGTCTCCTCTTCGACTGGGCCATCAGATCCATCTCCTACTATAATGGGTCCTCCATCACTTGCTTTTACCCCATTGGGGGGTGTTACTGCACCGACCGAGTCTCCACTTGTCGGAGCTCCCCCTAGGAGAGGCTTTTCTTCTCTTCCAGAGACTTTGTTTCCATTTTTCAATTTCTCGGGCTTCTATCGAGCCCCCACCCCCAAGTGATTGCCGACAATGAGGGTCGACGTGTCTATAGTTGCAGACTATGACAGTGCCTGAAGTATTTGGGTTCGGGGACCCTAATCGGGAATTTTGTCAGGCCTTTTATAATATGCATAGGGTTAGTTTTGCTTTTGTATTGCAAGTGTCTTTCCTTTTAGATCCTGCTAATGCATTATTACTCGTTCTTCTTTGTTAGGCTGGCATGCACATTTGTTCGGTAGCTCACCGCATGGGGACCAAGCTCTCCTATGCTTGGAAGCAGAAGTTAGATGCTGACAAAGAGTTTCAGGCTCTTTTGTGCTCGTATGAGCTACAGAGAGAGGAGTTAGAAACTATTATGGAGCAAGCGCGCTCTGATTGGGTCGGGCAGAAATCGAGGTGGACGCAATGAAGGAGACTCTTGAGCGACGCGAGGCTGAACACAAGGATGAGTTGGAGGCTCAACGTTATCGGTTTGATGCTGTCCTAAGCGATGTGAAGAAGTTGGAAGAAGCAATGCAGAGGATCGGACTGCACGACGCCCTTGAACGGGAGATTATGGAGTTAAGCATGGACTGGGTTAGAGACCAGGTTAGTGAGAGGTTCTCCGACATAGATTTTGTATTCCTTTCTACCTTGCTTCATGCCGAGTGGGGTGGACCTCGTGCACCTGAGTCCTCCAAGGTTGCCACGAGACGTGTCTCAGGCGCTGGTGAGATAGGGATAGATAATGGCAGCAGGAGCGTAGCAACTACTCTTACCGACACGATGAGTTCGGGCTTCTCTGGTGACGAAGCTTCACCTGTTGATGATAGCTTTCTGAAGCCGCCCATCTGAGTGATTTAGTGGCTCGACTTGATGTGTTGTTAACTGGGGGAGAGTCCTAGGGCCAATAGCATCATAACTTTGGTTGCTTTCTTTATTTTAAACATTCGATGGTTTTATGTATTGAGCACTTTTATGCTTGTATTTACAATATAACTTGGACTTTTCTTTAGCAACATGTATTTTTATGGATAATATTTCTTGAGATGTTCCACGTTCCATGGATGCTTCAGTTGCTTACCTTCAATGTTCGCTAGATAATAAGTACTTGGCCGAGCGACTCGAATAATCCTAGTTGGGTCCTTACACTCCATCTGTGGTTTCCTTAGTGTTTTGTGTCACTCGTCGTAACACCCAATCTCTTTCTTCAAACGTTCTTGGTCGAACATTTAGATTGTAATGCTGGGAGATTTGTTGTTGACGGGTTTGAATCCGTTGTCGGGATAGTTCTCGTAGTTCCTCCACAAGGTCAAGATGAAACATAAGGTGCTCATCATTGGTGGCAGGGTCGTATTTCTCTATTCACAATAACGGGAGTCCTATTTTTATAGGAATCACATCTTCAATTCTGAAGGCTAAGGAAAATGGGTTTCCCCTATCGCAGTTTTCTCCTTAAATCCAAGAACACGATCTTCGTTTCCGCTGTGGGATTAACGTCTCATCAATTAAAATGAGGATGGACGGAAGAACTACCAAACATGTTATGAGCCTATCAGTAAAATAAAAAAAAGAGAAGTTTTACTTACTTTTGAAGACGTTCTTCAAACTTTTTGCAGTGAGTCCGTTCGCACCACCACAGATCTGCTCGACTATCTTGATTTTCTCGGCTGTCCTCTGGGAACAAAAGCTCTTGGGATTGAGAGAACACACAGAGAGATTGGTAAAAAGTGTAGAGCAAAATATGCAGGGACCTTCCCTGCATATTTGATAGATTAGTGACGTGGAAGTTACCCACGTCACTCTAACCTCTCCAGTCCCCTGCAATTCAGCATGGGAGTGTTTAATTTAATAATAATAATATTATTAATTATATTAATAATTAATAATAATAATTCACATATATATAATTCATTAATCTTATTAATATATATATATATATTAATTACATAAATAATTAACACTTAATTATTTATTATTGAAATAGAATCATATTCTAAAGCATTTCTCTCGTATAACCTATAGTTGTAATGTACATCTTATGCACATTATTTTTAACCTATAGGATTCATATTGATTTTTATTTGAATCTCATTCTAATAATTTCTCTCATAATATTACCAAAATAATTTTTATTTGGACCCATTCTAATGTATCAACATACACATATATAATCCCTTGAGCGATTTGAACATTTCAAATTCTTCCAAGAAACTTGATCCTCGTTTTACCCGTTGTGACCTAACAAGGGGACCTAATAGACCTATAGATCAGGATCTCCAATGATACGAGATTAATCCGTCAAACTCATTAACCGAGTGAATCAACATTCATCAACTGTGGGTCACTCCACTAAAGACCTGCAAATGCACTCTTCTCATTGCAGAATATTTTCGTGTCCACAGATATACGACCATCAACGACAAGTCAATCCTTCACGAGTGCTCGTAACTCTAGATGGGTCAAATTACTGTTTTACCCCTGAGTTACATCTTGCTCCTTACCACTGCTCATCTAATGAACAACCCGGTTATGGTCCGACCAATAACTGGAAGTCTCTCTCAGGCCAGTAAGAGGGTGGGGACCCTTGTTCAAGTCCCGGAGTCAGCACCTTGGATGTTTAGTTTATTGGATTCGGACAATAAATTCAACAACAATTTGATTGAATATGAAAACGTAACTTTATTGAATATAAATCTGCTTTTATATAATTACAAACTACGAGTTTAGGGCAACACACCCAATAATCTCCCACTTGAACTAAACTCTAGTGAGGTGTACAAAATCATAAAGCAAATGGACAAATACAATAAACTACGGCATACACTATACCCATTACATTTCTCCCACTTGCCGTAGGCTAATTGTACAAGGCTTGTAGACCTAAACTTTATGGATGGCCCTCACACTTTAGTCGTGAGCACCTTCGTAAAAGGATTAGCAATGTTGTGCTCCAAAGCGATCTCTGTGACAATCACATCTCTTCGTTGCACCATCTCCCGTATAAGGTGGTACTACCTTTCGATATGCTTGCCCCTCTTGTGGCTTCGAGGTTCTTTAGAACTGGCCACAGCACCACTGTTATCACAATAAAGTGTGATGGGCAAGTTCATATTTGGAACGACTTCCAAATCAGTTAAGAACTTCCTAAGCCAAACCGCTTCTTTTGCTTCACAAGCTGCAGCGTATTCAGCCTCTATGGTGGAGTCTACGATGCATCCTTATTTGATGCTTCGCCAAACTACTGCTCCTCTATTAAGAGTGAATACTGACCCCGACGTGGATTTCCTATAATCCTTGTATGTTTGGAAGTCAGTGTATCCTGTAAGGATCAAATCCTTAGAGTCATACACGAGCTTGTAGTCTCTCGTTCTCCTAAGATACTTGAGGATTTCCTTACCAGCAGTCAGTGATCATATCCTAGGTTGGATTGACACCTACTGACCATCCCCACTGCATAGCAAATGTTAGGCCTAGTACACAGCATAGCGTACATGAGGCTGCCAACTGCTGAAACATAGGGTATGCGTCTCATATCCTCAACTTCTTGAGGTGTCTTACGACATTATTTCTTAGACAGATGAATTTCATGCCTGAAAGGCAATAAACCCTTTTTGGAATTCTGCATCGAATATCGAACAAGCATCTTGTCGATATAAGTTGCTTGAGATAGAGCTAGTGTTTTGTTCTTGCGATCCCTAAAACTTGTTGCGTCCACACAATCGTGTTGACAACACGTGCAAGTATACACGAAATGTCGATTGCAGTACGTAACGAGGTCGAATCCACAAGAACTTTGGATGATAATTTAAACAGTATTCACGGATACCAAAAGCGTAAAACAAAGAAGTATAGATGTTGTTTCGTGACTTGAACTAAACATAAAATAAACAAGCAGTAAACAAATCACAACAGCAGACACACTTCATAAAGCTGATAACAAGCAGAAGAACCAGCACCGAATATGAAAACAGGGAGAATACAGATATGGAAAAGTGGAGGAGATTCACATGCATTCACAAACCTATCAACCTACCCTCTAACTAACAAACATTCGTTAATGCCCAGCTCGACTTGGTTCCCTTCCGAGATACCCGAACATGAAAACCCACAACTCCCGTTGCTAAGTTTCCAAGCAGTAAAAACAAGCTCTAGGCAAGATTAGGGGACCCCATTCTTGAGAATTCACAGAATACTATAGAAAAGTACTAATCCCAAATGAAGCAAGTCAACAACTATATAGAAGCTAGCAAACAGAACAAAGTGGCCAACAATGCTCAATAAGATATTAGAAATTAATACAGCTTCATTTAAAAACGAATATAGTAGTTAGAGGTTCAGTTTACAGCAGTTACAGTAAGGAAATCACCCTCGAAATGGGGTTTAGCTCATAAATAAAGAAGAAAATAAAATGGGTAGAATAAGAAGACAACCCATCTTAGGGAGAAAGAAGAAAACCGAAGAAGAAGAAGTTGTTCGCTCGAATTTGCAGAGGAATATCTCCTTCTGTTGTCAGCTTTCTCCCCCGAAATGGAGAGAATCGTTCTTCTTATCTTTTTAGCTCTAAAAAACGTGCTTCTCTAGGGATTTGTGTGTGGCAGCTAGGGCAACATGCCCCTTTTATACCGGGTTCCAAATTTAGGGCACCCAGCTGAAAATTGTACGGACACGGTAAATCTCGTGTCTAGGCTGTTACTGCGCAGTGAATCCATGCTCCAGCTTTGCTTCGCTCCAGCATTTATATGCTCTGCCTCGAAATTATCCTGCCCACTCTTCTCTGGATTTTTGCACTTCCTTTAATCTTAGTCTTCTGCTTCCAAACCTGTGCATTTACACCAGAAATACGAGCAATTAGAGCATTATTTAGATAAAGCATTCAAGACCTAGGGCTTTTAGCTTGGATTTCACTTTCTAATCTCAACTAGGCTAATTAAAAACCAAAAAACGACACACTTTAACAATTCTTTGCCTAAAATCACCTAAATAAACAATAGAATAACTCTCTTTTGGAGAGTTATCATACCCCCAAACTTAAAATCTTGCTTGTCCCCAAGCAAGAACGTGCACTTTTTCGCTTTTTCACCAACGAAGAGTGTTAGAAATTTGTACTTCAAGCAACTTGTCATATGCTTCAACCTTTCATTTTAATCAAGAATGCATAGAACTTACATACTCTGCTAAGTGTTTCAACTGGAGGAAAGAAATGAAAGAAACTTAAGTTTGCTGACATTCTGGAAGACGCTATTTCTGCCCAACTCTAGTTTCCTTCTACTTCCCAACCTCAAGCTTAACTTTTTCTAGAGATTCATTTCTCAAGCCTCTATCAGTGGCCTAAACCTTTAGCCCTTGCATTACCAACTTGGGCTTCTTCAACCATGGGCTACTTGCCCTTCCTAATCCTGCAGCCTCTTTATGCTTTGGATGCGGGCTGCTAGCCCCTCCTTTATTGAGGATTTTTTTTTGGTCAAGGGCTGAATTACAGGATTAGAAAGATTCATGGTTATATAAAAATGCTAATAAAGATATAAGAACTGAAGATTCACTCCCCCAAACTTAAAAGGTTGCATTGTCCTCAATGCAGCTAAGGACATCTAGAATGTAATGCTCTAGCATACCCCCAAACTTAAAACAAAAGTAAAATGGGAAATACAAGGATGTTCGCTATCAAGATATATACATGAGTGTGGAGGGTTAATGCTATCATCTAAGGGGATCTAAAAGAAGAGGTCCACGCTAGCTATATAAAGATAAGGGCTGACTTTGGATAGAAAGCCATTGAAATTCCTCCCTAAGGTAAGCGCTAACTGGGGCTAGTACTATGAGAGGGATGCTAGGGCATGGTCAGGCAAACATGAACCAGAGGGAGAACAAAAGAAAACTGACTTTCACAAAAATGCTCCAACATTTACAGAGAAACGGCGCACTTAGTAGGCTCTAGCATCAAGACTATATACAAAGGGAATGACAACAGACAGATGATGAGAACACATGATTTCTAACAACTTTTCTTCATAGTAATTTCATGGGGAGAGATTCACATACTGACTAAAAGAGAAAGAAAGAACTAACTATGCAAAGAGTGAATTTAAATGCAGAAATTTTAAAATGCAGGAATTTTAAACTGAACTAAATTAGACTAAGAAAAATAAAAAAGTAACAACAACTGGGGGGGGGGTCATTTTCCAAACCAAAAAGGAAAGGAACTTCCCTCTCACGGGTCAAGCATGTCAATATTCTTTGCCTTCTTTCTCATCCAACGAATCGTCCGTGGGCTGATCTTCCTCTCTGGATCTATCATCTTCTTCCCTCTCTTTGCCGCTAGGGCATGCTCCTGTGAAATATCTCTAGCATACCTCTTCCCCTCAGTTGGGGAGATGAAAATTCTCTCTTTTACCCTTTTGTTTTTCTGGGAAGTAGTGACTAGAGTTGCTCCCGCTTGCTCGATTCGTACCTCGGCCGATGTCTTGGAAGGTTTTGCCTTTTTCTCTTTGTTGCATGATGCTTCCAGCTCTCTTTTTGGTCTCTTCCTCTATAATGATGTGCACTTTATCCATCGATGCTGTAAGGCTCTATTTTTTATTGAAGGCGCAAGATGCTGAAGCATCAACCTTCTCTCCACTTGGTTGGCCCTCACTAGGTTCTGCATGTAGTGCTGGGGCATCTGACGACTCAACATTTTTATACTCTTCTCTCGGTGTTGGGGTCTCTATCTCAGCGGTAGCATCTTCCTTTACCATTATATCTTTATTCCCATCACCAAAACCTTCTTGAGCTCCAACATCCCTACTTACACAATGCTCCAACATTGCTTCTACACTCGATTCCTCCATTAAAGCTTCATCCAAAATCTTCAACACTGAGCATTCTTCTGATTTAGCAGGCAACTTCATGGAATCATAGACTGAGAACTTCACTTCCTGATCTTGAACGCGCATTATCAGCTTGCCTTTTTGGACATCCACAAGAGCTCTTCCAGTTGCAAGGAATGGCCTCACAAGAATGATAGGAACCTCCTTATCTGCATCATAATCCAAAATAATAAAGTCAGTAGGGAAAATAAATTTATCGACTTGTATCAAAACGTCTTCAATTTTTCCCTCTGGATGCATGATAGATCGGTCCGCAAGTTGCAAAGTTACAGTTGTGGGCCTTGCTTCTTCTATACCCAGCTTGTTGTAAATGGATAAGGGCATAAGGTTGATGATGGCTCCCAGATCACACAGTTCAAGCCCTATTTTCTATCCTCCAATGAAAATAGGTATGGTGAAGCTCCTAGGGTCCTTCATCTTTGCTGGAATTTTGCTTGTGAGGATAGTGCTGCAGGCCTTGGTCATGGCCACAGTTTCGTATTCTCCCAAATTTCTTTTCTTTGTGAGAATGTCCTTAAGAAATCTTACATAAGTCGGCATTTGCTCCAATGCTTCCACCAGCGGTATGTTGACATGCAGCTGCGCGCTTCAGCACATCAAGAAACTTTCTAAATTGCACATCATGTTCTTTCCTTTGCAACCGCATTGGGTATGGTGGTGAAGGTCGTTACTCAGCTGGAGCATTTTCGTGTTCTGTCTATTTCTGTTTTCCAGTTATGTGCAGATGTGATGCTTCTGCTTTTGCTGCCCTGGCTTTTACTGGGTTGACCTCTTTGCTTGTGTTGCTTTGCAGTTCTACTATCTGCTTGAGGTTCGCCCTTTTTTTAACTGGCATGATTATAGGTGTTTCGTCTGACTAGCATTCCACTATCTGTAGCCCACTTATTTCATCTTGATTTAATTCTTTGTGGATTCCTTGAGCATTTGTATGGGCAATAGGCAATGTCTTGCCACTTCGCAATGCTAGAGTATTACATTGTTCCTTCTCATCCCTCTTGGGCACCTTAGTATCACTGGACAATGCTCCATGGGGTCTACTCTTCAAATTTGTTGCTAATTGGCCCAATTGCATTTCCAGATTCCTCAGTGATGCTGCTTGACTTTGCACCATGGTATCATTCTTTTCCATATACTGTTTCATTAAATTCTCCAAATGCGAATGATCCTTCAGATGGCCTTTGCACTGTTACCTGACCCTGGTTTGAGAAACCAGCATTGTTTCCTCTCTGATTTCCACTCCAACTAAAGTTAGAATGGTTCCTCCAGCCCGGGTTGTACGTACTGGAATACGGGTTGTTCCCAAATAGTACACCGACTCTAGACTGTCAGGGCAATTGTTGTAATGATGCTCTTTTTCATAAAAAGAACAAGAAATCCCTTGGATGTGGCTAACATTTACCTTACCAGCAGATGCTCCCACTGTGCTTTGCTGCGTCATACTCCTCATAACCAAATCTGTCAAATTCTCAATCTTTGAATTTAAGGCAGTGAAAGACTCTGATTCATTCAATCTCTTGCCTCATTTCCCATGAATGGCTCTAGGGTCAGACCATGAGTGATTTTTTATGATGTCCTCTCCAAGATGTTGAATGCTTCAGCATAAGGTTTTGCTAGCAAAATGCCATTTGCTGAGGCATCAATGACCAGACGTGTGGTGTCGTCCAATCTATTGTTGTATGTTTCGATCTGGATGCATCTTGGGATCCCATGGTGAGGGCATTTTTGCAGAAGCCGTTTAAAACACTCCCAAGATTCACTAACCGACTCCCCAACAAATTGCTGAAAATTGTCGATTTCGCTTCTATACTTAGCATTTTTGCTTGGTGGGAAGTACTTCATCAAAAACTTTCCCGCCAAGTTGTCCTAGTTTGTAATTGATTCTAAAGGGAGTGACTCCAACCAAGTCCTCGCTTCATCTCTGAGTGAATAAGGGAACAACTTAAGCCGCAACATTTCTTTGTTGCATCCTTCATCCTTAAACGAATTGCAAACTCCCATAAAAAACTTCAGATGTTGATGCGGGTCCTCCATATAATGTTTGTGAAACTGACCCACTGTCTGGAGCATCTAAAACATTACCGGCTTTAGTTCAAACTTTGGGGCTGCAATTTCAGGCTCCATGATTACTGGGTTAAAATTATAAAATGTTGGAGCTGCATATGCCCTGATTTCTCTATCGATGTCATCTGCTAATAATATAGCATTGAGAGGGGGCACTGCTACCTCAGGGTTAGCAGCAACAGGAACCCCATCTACTAATTCCTCAATCCACACATTCGGTGGCTGGCGCATATTTTGGTTGGGTGGATTCATGTTTACTTCAGCTTGGACTCTCTGTTGTTCTCTTCAATGTGTGTTCTATCTTGTGATCTATAATATATTCCAAGCTCTCAAAATCGTTCATACACCTACAACCACACAAAAATGTGAGAAAAAGAAAACTCGATTAAGCACCGTATCTACAAACACTATTGTTTAAAATAAGATCACTAAGTCCTAGGCAGCGGCGCCAAAAACTTGTTGCGTCCACACAACTGTGTTGACAACACGTGCAAGTATACACGAAATATCGATTGAAGTACGTAACGAGGTAGAATCCACATGGACTTTGGATGATAATTTAAACAGTGTCCACGGATACCAAAAGCGTAAAATGAAGAAGTATAGATGTTGTTTCGTGACTTGAACAAATAAACATAAAATAAACAAGCAGTAAACAAATCACAGCAGCAGACACATTTCGTAAAGCTGATAACAAGTAGAAGAACCAGAACCGAATATGAAAACGGGGAGAATACAGAGATGGAAAAGTGGAGAAGATTCACATGCACTCACAAACCTATCAACCTACCCTTTAACTAACAAACATCCGTTAATGCCCAGCTCGACTTGGTTCCCTTCCGAGACACCCGAACATGAAGACTCACAACTCCCGTTGCTAAGTTTTCAAGCAGTAAAAACAAGCTCTAGACAAGATTAGGGGACCCCATTCCTGAGAATCCAAAGAATACTATAGAAAAGTATTGATCCCAAATGAAGCAAGTCAGCAACCATAAGCCCTCCCGGGTCAATATAGAAGCTAGCAAATAGAACAAAATGGCCAACAATGCTCAATAAGATATCGGAAATTAATACAACTTCATTTAAAAACGAATATAGTAGTTAGAGGTTCAGTTTACAGTAGTTACAGCATGGGAATCTCCCCCGAAATGGGGTTTAGCTCATAAATGAAGAAGAAAATAAAATGGGTAGAAGAAAAAGACAACTCATCTTAGGGAGATAGCAGAAAACCGAAGAAGAAGAAGTTGTCAGCTTGAATTTGCAGAGGAATATCTTCTTCTGTTGTCAGCTTTCTCCCTCGAAATGGAGAGAATCGTTCCTCTTGTCTTTTCAGCTCTCAAAAATGTGTTTCTCTAGGGATCTGTTTGTGGCGGCTAGGGCAACATGCCCCTTTTGTATCGGATTTCAAATTTAGGGCATCCAACTGAAAATTGTACGGACACGGTAAATCTCGTGTCTGGGCTGTTACTGCGTAGTGAATCCATGCTCTAGCTCTGCTTCGCTCCAGCATTTATCTGCTCTGCCTCAAAATTATCCTGCCCATTCTTCTCAGATTTTTGAACTTCCTTTAAGCTTAGTCTTCTGCTTCCAAACCTGTGCATTTACACCAGAAATACGAGCAATTAGAGTAGTATTTAGTTAAAGCATTCAAGACCTAGGGCTTTTAGCTTGGATTTCACTTTCTAATCTGAACTAGGCTAATTAAGAACCAGAAAACGACACACTTTAACAATTATTTGCATAAAATCACCTAAATAAACACTAGAATAACTCTCTTTTGGAGAGTAATCAGATGCCAATAACATACTGAGCTTATACCAAATCCTTCATTTGGAACTCACTAGCTAGCGACTTCTTTATCTTAGTGAGGTATCCTACATCATTCCCAATAAGTAGAACACCATCCACATACTACTAAGAAGGCTATAGTGTTGTTGACGATTTTCTTATATACACAAGACTCATCAACGTTTTGGTCAAAACCATAAGATTTGATCGTAGTATCAAACCTTATGTTCCAAGATCGAGATGCTTGTTTCAATCCATATATGGACCGTTTAAGCTTGTAAATCTTTTGCTCTTAACCTTGTGCTATAAACCTTTCGGGTTGAGACATATAAATACTTTCTTCATGATTGCCATTCAGAAAGGCAATCTTGACGTCCATTTGCCAAATCTCATAGTCATAATATGTGGCAATGGACAAGAGTATGCTTATGGACTTGAACATAGCTACAGGGGAGAATGTTTCTTCATAGTCCACCCCTTTCCTTTGTGTGTAGTCTTTCGCCACAAGCCTCACCTTATGGTCTGTACGTTTCTTTCAGAGTCTCGTTTTCTCTTATAGATCCATTTGCAACCTATGGGTTTTACCCCATCGGATTGATCTACAAGTTCCCAAATGGAATTGAAGTACATAGACTCCATTTCCAAGTTCATGGCTTTGACTCATTTGTCCTTGTCCACATCTTTCGTTGCCTGTTTGTGGGTCAATGGATCCTCGACGCCGTCATCAGGTATAACAACTTGGGTTTAAGTTAAACCCACGTAACGGTCAGGTTGTGACACAACTCTCCCACTATGTTGAGGCACCCTCAATTCATGAGGTGGATATGACCAATGTGATGTACTGACTTCATCAACAACTCTTGTTGAAGTGCCAGCATGATGAACAACTCCGGTTGACGTGTTTGTAGCCTTTTTGAAAATCTCATTTATCACTACTTTACTTCGTGGTTTATGATCTCGGACGTGGTCTTCTTCCAAGAAAGTGGCGTTTGTCGATACAAACACTTTGTTTTCTTCTTTCAAGGTTTATCCCTCTAAATGAATCATTGTAATGACTCACTGTTGTCGATCTCTAGAATAATTCCGAGAACATGTATGAACTCTCGCCCCAAAATCCATCAATTCCTCCACAATCGCATGCCTAAACAAGAACCCAGTTCAAAATTCTCAACAAAACAATAGAAGAACAAAACGAGAATCGCCTCTATTTGTTCATAGATACACAAAATTTTTACCCGATTCCGCGAGTGCCACCAATGATGAGGGTCGTAGCTCCACGAAGAGACCACTGCTCGTCGATTGGGGTAGTGTGATTTATGCTTTTGAGGTCTGGTTGGGTCTGATTTGTAATGGGTTTCAGGCGATGGAGGATTTTGTGAGTTGAATGAGATGGGGGAAACCCGACAGGGTTGAAGGAGCACAAAATCGAAATGGGAGAGAGAGAGAAGGCTTTGCTAGTGTGATGACAGTGAAAGAAGAAAATGAATCAGAGGATGTAGGATAAACCACAACTAACAACATTCTTCTACCAGATGCTCTCAACTCAATAGCTCCAGTTCATCTTCTTGGCTTTGTTTTATCATTTTTCTTCCCTGAAATTTGACTCATTCCCTCTCTTTTTTCTTTTGTCTTCTTCATCCTTATTCGTCTTCTTTCCAATGTTTTCTTCGTCTTTTTCCTAACTAACATATCTTTCTTCACCATTCCACTTCGCTTGTGTTTCGTCCTTTGAATTCTATGACATGCCCAATTTTTGTGTCCGCTTCTTCAGTATCATTTCTATTTTTATTGGTATTGTTGAAGAAATTTTTGGGTGCCCGGTCGGGTCGAAAGATGACTCACAGGATCGAACGGGTTGACTTTCAATTGTTTATAAAAGTCTGATTTCGATCGAATCTCCTTGAAACCTGTAATAAAAAGGAGATTATAAAGCTAACAACGATGTGGTGTTGGCAGGCCACACTCCGATGCTTAAGTCAATTGATGAGCTTACTGAAATAGGTAAGGAGATGTCTTCGGTTGATTTCATTTACCTTAAAGGGTTGCTCCTCTTCCTTTGTTGAGCTACGTCAAAGGTACGAAGCATTATCACATAGTTCACGCCTGCGATTGGCTGCGTTATGCGCCGACCACGCTTAAGCACCGTAGTGCTATAGCGCTGGTTGCACTATTTTAGTGTGTGGCTGCACTATAATAGTGTACAACCTTCATTAGCACATGGGCAGTAATGGTTCGGCAAACAGAGGTAGAGGGGTGTTTATCTATCCGATGAAATCGAAATTAATAGTCAACCCAACCTTATATTTTTTTTAGTTGGATTGAGTTGGGTCTTCGAGTTCTAGTTCTTTTTTTCTTTATATTATTTTATTTTGAGTGAGATTTAGGTTGGGTTGGGATGAATGGTGGACTGGAGGGCGATGGACAATAGCGTTTGACAAGGTTAATTTTATTAAATTTTAAAATTGTAAATGGAATGATTTATCCAGTAATCTTATTTCTTCTTTTTTTAGTACAATAAGTGAGGTGGGTGATTCGAACTCATGACCTTTTGGTTAGAGACAAATACCAATTACTATTGAGCTAAACTCAGTTGATCGTTAATCTTATTCTTTTAGGGAAAAAAAACTTAATTGATTATTAAATGATAGCCAAACCATCATTAGATGTGAAGACCCATAAATTCAAAATTATATATATAAAAAAAAGATCAAATCTATCATTGCGCCGGGATGAAAACAAAATTCTAAGTCCAATGAGCCTCAAGAACTATTTAAGTTAGGAGAATTTACGATAGGTATCCCTATTTATCACTTGGTTTTGAAAAATGACCATATAGTTTTTGTTCATAAAAGATGTCCACATAGTTTTTTCAACTGTTTTACAGATTTGATTTTGACCATCTTACCCTTTCTATTTAGTAATTATTTTCAATCAAAATAATATTCTCTGTCAGATTCTCAAATATGTTTCTTGTTATATTATCTCTCTTTCCTACATTTTCTCTCCTAGATTTTAGAAACCATCTATCTCACTTACTAAATATATATTTGAATATAACATACCATAACTCAAAGAGTACAACGGTGTGAGACACGATCAAGGGGTATCGCGAGAGAGACAACGGGAATGGACGGGAATTGAGCAGGGAATGAACGAAATTAAGCAAATGAGACAACTTGTAAGTGGGGCAAGGATCAAGAGATACAACGGTGGAACAACAAGGCGGTTGACAACGCTGTAAGTGGGGTGGGGAGTGGCGAAGGGTAAAGAAGAGAGATGTCAACCGTATGAGTTTCTACTGAGGTATAATTTTTATTTATTTATTTATATTTTGTATTAATTGTGTCACAAAAATAAACATTATGTGTTCACCTTATTTTGCACAGTAATGTTAAGATATTTGTTCATATCTATTTATCGTATTTGTTCAATTGTTCATCGTATTTGTTAATTTGTTCACCGTATTTGTTCATCATGCTTGTTACTGTATTTGTTCGTATTTATTCATCATGTTTATTACTATATTTGTTTCCATCTTCGGTTTTGGTGTAGACACCGTATTTGGTCCGGCTCGCTTTCGTTTTTAAAAAAAATTTATTACTGATTTATTTATTATTATTTTTTTATGTTTATTATTTAGTTTAAAATAACATAATTTACTTTATTATAAAATTTAATGTAAAGTTTTAATTAAATCAAATTAAGTTTTAAAATTAGATTTTATTTGAAAATAATTGGTTTTTTTTAAATTGATTTTAAGATTTAAAAAAAAACAATTTTTTCTCCCGTTTGATTTTTTCTTTCATACGTGTATCCTCTCCCCTCTTTTTCTCTCTTCTCTTGCCCCTTTTTCTTTTTTATCGTTATTTTTAGGTGTATTTAAGGAGGCTTGCAGTGGGGAGGAGGGGACAGAACACCCATACAGAGAAGAATTCACTTCCTTTTTTCTCTCTACCATCACCTTCTCTTCTTCTTCACCCAGGCCGACGACCTCGACGATACACAGACCGCACACGTCCCCCGGTGATCACAAGTTCAGACAACCTGCAGTAGTCCGGCACAAAGCTCTATAATCCCGACGGACAACAATAATATAACGAACAACTTCTATAACCGACGCACGGATCACCGACCACCTGACTTCGACCTCGAGTGCTCCTTCACGGTTTCAGACCCGCGGGCACACCCAGAATTTCCTCACTGCAGTACGTGGTATAGAAAAAAGTTGTTTTAGAAATGATTTGGTTTTTTTTTTGTTTGTTTTAAATAAGCTTGTTTTAAATTTGATATATACATATTTTAAAATAAATTTGTTTAAATATGATTTGATTATTTTTAAAATAAGTTTGTTTTAAATATGATTTGATTATTTTTAAAATAAGAAATATGATTTGATTATTTTTAAAATAAATTTGTTTTAAATATGATTCGATTATTTTTAAAATAAATTTGTTTTAAATATGATTTTTTTTTTAATTTTAAAAAACAAGTTTGTTTTAAATGTTTTTTTTAGTTTTAAGGAAGTTTGTTAGAGGAATTTCAAATCTTTTTTATTTTATTATTATTATTTTTCGTTTTAATTTTTTTAATTTTTTTTAAAACATTTTTTTTAAAATAAAGATTTGTATAATAAGAATTAAAACTAAGTTGTATCATATGGTGTTGGCATAGTGGTAGGTTACTTAGGAGTAATTCACATGTGTTAGGGTTGAGTCTTTGCTTGCTTAAATTAATGTTTTTTTTATATCATTATTTTACCAAACAACTATTTTAGATAAAATGTTTTTTTAATATAAAAAAAAAACTTTCGTTTTTATAAGATTGCAAATCTTAAAAAATTTATATAAAATATTAAGTAATTTCTTAGGATGTTGGCACATTGGTAAGAAGTTTGTATATGGACTCTCACATCACAAGTTCAAGTCTTGATGACCCCTACACTAAAATTATTTTTTATTTATTTTTCTTTTTGGACCAAAGTATAATAGGATAATTTTTGACAAAATATGGTACCGTTTTCGAACGGGTGTCGTAGGGTGCTAACACCTTCCCTACGCTCAGTCGACTCCCGAACCAACAATCTGTTTTCGCAGACCTTGTCTTTATTTTTAGGTGACCAATCACACCTCGTAGATGATTGGTGGCGACTCCAAACCTTAATCTCGAAAGAGACCTGTCAGGGGATGACGTCGGCTGCTCCACGTCACGATGACGTTGCGACATTTGGTATTTCCATTTCTAAAATGATTTTCTTGTTTAAATTTTGGTATTTCTATTTCTAAAATTATTTTTTTGTTTTTAGATTTTAATTTAATTAATATTTTTTCTTTTTAGGTTTGTTAGTAAAATTCTCGAAAATATAGGTATGATTCTCTTGATTTTACCTCCAAAATTAGCAAGATTTTCCTATTTTTAAGTTGCCATTTTTCAAAACTAAAATATGTTTGGCCATTTTTTGAAATGATTTATTTTAAATAGCTATATATATGTTGTTATCTCTAAATATATCCCTCAAATGGGCCAATCTATATCTAATTCAATTGATGGAAGTGTCGGGCTGGATGGGTCCAATCAAATGTCGACCTTAGTCTGGATTTGGATTGCATCTATATTGGGCTTGGACCGACTTTTAGATCTCGAGTCGATGATGAGGATGATTCAAAACAGTACCAATCCACATATTATTTTAACTCAAAACACTTTATGAAATCAAATTCGTATGTATTTATTGATTCAATTATAGGCATAAAAAAGCATATAATATTGGCTCTCTCAGTCTCAGGTTTCCAAGTGGCAAATCATATGCAAAAGAGAGAGTTTGACTCTGCTGAGCCAGTTGGATCCTTCAGTTCCAACCAGCTTCCTTTCTTGCAAAATGGCCAAAGTAAATCTCTCTCTATATATATTAAGTTTTTTTTTTTTTTTTGTGTATATACTTTAAAAAATTTTATTTTGATCTCTTTATTTTCAACTTTTTCCATTTTAATCATTCTACCTTCGATCTAGTTTTTGTATTTTCAAAAAGTGACTAATTTGGTTCCCATTTACAAAATTTTAACACAAAATTTAAAAACTATAAAAAAAACTCTTTAATAAAAATTTATGGCTATATTTCAATAAATTTAATGTGTGAAGTGTCGTTTAACCATTATGATTGAAAGAAATGAGATAAAAAAAAGAATGAAGAGACCAAAGTGGTCACTTTCTAACGTACAAAGAACATAATATAATGGATGTTTCGAAAGTACAAAGACTAAAATGGAAAAGAAAATTGAAAGTATATATACCAAAATGAATGTTTTCAAAGCAGATGAACTAAAAATAAAACCAAAACCAAAAGTACTGAGACCAGAATAATATTTAAACCTAATATATTGCTCACAATATTATTTTGAGACAAAAAGGTGCATTTTTGGCCAATTGGATAAATTTCTAGAAAGAGAAAGATATAGTTTATTTTAATATACATAGGCTAAACTAAAAAGAAAATACCTTTGTATTTTGCCATTATTTAAAACATACTCCTACCTTCCAAAAATTTCAATGGTACCTTTAAACTTCGGTAAAGTTTAAAAAATATTGCAAAAGTTTCTAAAATATCTTTTCAGTACATATATATTAATATTTTGAACTAAAAGTTGACATGGAAAAATCTGGAACAACACCACAATTAATGTGGAAGCGTTGCCTGAACAATTAGTTGGCACTATAACAAATTTGATTATAAACATTGTCCATTTTGGGTCCGTTATTATTTCTACTTATAATTTTTTTTACCGTCATAAAAAAATATAATAAACTAAGTTTTCCTTTTTACTAATGGATGTGGCAGTTAAATTTTGGATTAAACCCAAATGAAAGGGCTCTTAATAACCTGTTTAGCCATTAATTAACTGTAGATCAAATCTTTAAAATGCCCATATCAACCTCACTTTTTAAATTTCTCAAAAAATAATTAATAGCTTCAATCGTATTTTTGGTGTATAATTGTTTTTAGTACACCATGTAAGGTGATGATTCAAAACTCACGATATTTGTCGATGGAAATAGATATTTTAACTAACCAATGATGTTTAAATTGATATTTAAGAAGCCGAACTTTTTTTACCAAAAAAAAGAAAGAAAGAAAGAAAAGAAAAGGAAACACAATTTGGAAACCGATGGTTATGTAACAAACAAATATTACATCATTGAATATGTCAAGTTGGGTTTTATTAGAAGAAAAATAAATTTTCAAACCCTACTCATATAGTCATATGACACTTTTTTTTTTTTGTTTTTTGTTTTCTTGATATTTCTATAAAATGAATCAACCAGCGATGTTTTTAGGCTTAAATAATATTTCCCATTTATTTTGATCGTATTTATCTATATATTTTCAATTTTTATTCATTTTAGTATCTCTACTTTTGAAACGTTCATTTTGATCCCTATATTTTTAAAAAGTGACTTTATTGATATCTTCATTTTCATTTTTATCTCATTTCTTTTGACACCTCACACTCACTAAATTTCTTGAAATATAATCATAAATTTGAATTAAAAGGATTTCATTGTGTTAAAATTTTTCAAATAGGGACCTAGAATTGGTCACTTTTCAAGTTCAGAGATCAAAACAAACCTTTTGATAATATAATACTAAAATGAACAAAAGTTGAAATTACATTGACTAAAATGAATATTTTCTTTTGAAAAATGACACATACCATTCATTCAAAAAGTAGAGAAACATACTAACAGAGGAGGGCAAATAACAATGCTCCAGTTAAGAGAGATTGGGGCAATGCGTGATTACAAAAGGTCGATTTTGTGGACCAATGATTAGGAATCAGCCGTTTATATATATTCTCACAAATTGGCCGGTCGGAGATCTGAAAGTGTCCGGTGAAAAGACGATTGTTTTGCTCTAGCAAAATAAATCAAAAGGATCCAGCAAAAGTCATTAATTGCACCATAGCATATTCCTATTGGTAGGGAGATTAATACATTTCCAAGTCATCCACTACCTCAAAGTAGAGAGAGGGACCATAATAAACATTTTAATAATATAGAGACCAAAATAAACCAAAGTTAAAAGTATGAAAATTAAAATAGTATTTAAATCAATATTGTTATTAGGGATGTAAGCTAATAAATCCTAATAGCTAGCCTTATTTTGAGTTATAATATTATAATTACATGTCAGCTGTAATACACTGGATTATGGAAGTTATATAGCGAATTATATTTTTGTTATTTATAAGTTTGAAATTCATAAATTATTCCACCATGACCAAGTTTTGATGGGCTGTTTAATTTGTCCTTTGGATTGAATCTAAAATTATATATATAAATACTCAATTTCCTTCTAAGTCTACAATTCATTCCAAAAGGGAAGCTGGCCATAAAAATTAACCTCTAACTTTTGCTCCAAATTTGTGTCTCTATGGAGATTGATGAAGCAGGTGCAGGGTGTGAGATTCAAGATGAAGATCAAGTGATGATCCAAGAAGAACACATTAGATCTTATGAGTGCACTTTTTGCAAGAGGGGTTTCACAAATGCCCAAGCTTTAGGAGGCCATATGAACATACATAGAAAAGACAAGGCCAAGATGAAGCAATCAGCTTCGTCATCGTCGTTGTCGATGTCGTCCAACAAGATGCCTGTGGATGACATCTCGAAGATTATTTCGACCCCTGCGAGGTTACCGTGGGTTATCCCGTCAACCACTACAGAAGGCCGAGGCCGAGGCGAAGACAGAGGGGAAATTGGGGAAATTACCTCTTCGACAATGGAAGAAACCCTAAAAGGTAAAGTTCAACAGCTTCAACTTTTCGAGAAATCTTCGAATATGGATCAGAAGTTTAGGGTTCATCAAGTACTCCCATTGGAAGCTAGCTCCGATCAGAAGATGGTCCCGCCGTTTCAACATGGTTCAACTGTCTCGGAGCTCGATCTTGAGCTTAGGTTGGGGCCAGAGCCACAAAACTCAACTCCATCATCAACCCCAACTGGTAGCAGTAGACACTTCTTTTGAATTTGTTGAAGTCACACTATACACATATGCAATTATTGAATTTAACACTCATTGATTTTACCAAAAATTTTCATTCTTTGCTCTTTTTTTTTCTGAATAAAACACTAAAAATTAAGGAAAATTATAGCAAAATTTTCTGTGGTTAGTATAAGACAATAATATTGGAGAGATATTCTATCAATTAAAATCTGTTCTTGTAAAAAGAAGTTTCAATGTTGTATTTTGGTCGAAATATTAATGTCAAAATCCTTTGGTATCATTCCACAAAAACTGATAAATTAAATTTACGGTTCTTTTTTCGGTTGGGTATAGATTTTGGGAAAGAGAAAAGAGAAATTAAGGGGTTTTTAGTCATTAACCAATTAATACAAATTTATAACTACATTTTTAACAAGTGTCGTGTTAAAATTATAATTGAAAGGAGTAAGATAAAAATGAATGAAGGGACCACAATGCTCAATTTTTTAACAATATAGGAACAAAAAATGGACGTTTTGAAAGTATATATGAAGCTGACCAAAATCAATCGGTTCATTTTTCTATAGGTTGATGCTTTTGTATCGCACACACTTGTAGCAAAATAATATTTAAACCATAATAAATGATTCGGAGATGATTTTGAGGTAAAGGGGGCATCTTTGGCCAATAGGATAAATTTCTATAGAGAGAGATAGTTTATAAGGTATGAATCAATTCATTGTTAATCATCCCACGTCGAAAAGAAAATAGACTTTACAATGGTTTATAATAGACATTTCTCTTTTATTGTCAATTGGTTTTGAGATTGAACCCTATGAAAGTTGATATGGTACCAGAGCCCAACAATCTCAAACGAGCATCCCTCGTAACTTTATAGATGAAAATTTGAGAGAGATAAAGATCCAGGTTTTCGAGCCCTCATGTATCCAAAAGTAAAAATATATATATATTCTTTTTGAGAGCGGCTCAAAAAAATTTTATATTCCTTTGGTCCAGTATCTTTTTTATTTTAGTTCACTTTCGTCTCTATATTTTTAAAATATTTATTTCAATTCCGATAATTTCAACTTTGGTTCATTTTAGTCTCTTACTTTTGAAATTTTCGATTTGATCCTTGCACTTTAAAAAAGTAATCATGGTCTCATTATTTTCATTCTTATATATCCCATTTATTTCAATCAACATTTTAGTAGAACATTTCACTTACTAAATTTCTTGGGATATAGCCATAAATTGTATTTGAGCGATTTCCATTATATAAAAATTTTACAATTAGATACCAAAACGATCACTTTTTAAAAAGTACATATAGGTATAAGAACCAATTGGAATATATTTTAACTATATATATCAGCTGCGTAATACACGTGGAATATGGAACGAGGTTGTATTAAATTATATTTTGTAATTTATAATTATTGCATTATTGAATCTAAAACTATATAAACACTCGGTTAATTCCCTTCAAATTTATAGCAGTTTCATTCCAAAACGCTCTCTCTTTCTAATCTATGGAGATTCAAGATCAAGATCATCAAGATCAAGTGATGATCCAAGAAGAACAAATTAGTGGAGGGAGCCAATCAGCAGCAAGGCCTTGTAAGTGCCCTCTTTGCAGCTTGAGTTTCAAAAATGTCCGAGCTTTAGGAGGCCATATGAGGATACATAAACAACATCAAAAGGGGAAGAGGAAGACGAGGTCGTCGAACAAGATTCAGGCTTTGGACATCCCGGAGATGACCTTTCCGACCCGTGTGAGGTCGCCTCGGGTTGCTTTATCAACCACCAAAGAAGGAGGCGGAGACAGAAAAGAGAAGGCCGAAATGATGCAATCGCCGTCGTCGTCGAACAAGATGGATGTGGACATCCCGAGGACTAGTACTACTCCGACCCCTGCGAGGTATGGCACGACGGAGGTGGAGGCGGCGAAGACGATACTGTCGTTTCGACATGGCCTGGGCGTCTTGGAGCTGGATGTTGATCAGCTTATGTTGTTAGGGCAAGAGCCACAAAACTCAAACCCATCACCAGCCCCAACTGGTAGCAGTACACACTTCTTTTAAATATGTTGAAACTCACACTATATATACATTTGGGGTTTTGAACAATTATTGGATTCAAATCATTGATCTTTAGATTCTTTACCAAAAAATTGTAGCATTTCTGCTGTGGTTACAGGTTAGTCTAAGACAATTGGAGAGATGATCTATCAATTATTAAATTTTGTTCTTGCAAAAAAAAGTTCCAATGGTGTATTTTGGTTGAAATATTAATGTCAAAATCTTTTGGAGTCATTCCACAAAATGAAATTAAAATTAGGGTTTTTTTAATTAGGTTTTTTAGTCATAAAAGTTTAATTAGGATTGGATTTTGGATATAGATAATGAATTGTATTTGGAAGAGGAAATTAAAGCTTGGGAAAATTTCTTAAAAATGTACTCTTGTATTTTAAAAATGGTTTCAGTCCCTTGTTGTTTTTGAAATCTAAAAACAGTACCATTCTCTAAAATGTTAGGGAAATTTTTGCTTTTTGTTTTCCTTTACACTTCAGTCTAGTTTAATTTGTCAATCTAATTAACTTTTAACTTTTAATTTTATCAAATTAAATTAAAGAAGTGCAAGTAATACTAGCTTCAACCAGTTAAAAAAAAAATTACTCTAGTGGTTTGACAGTACTACTTTTTGAAACTTAATTCTCTTATTATATATTCCGATGCTTCTTAAAACTTTATTTTTAAAAAGTTTTAATATAATCCCTAGGATTTTAACATTTTTCAAGTGTGTGTGTATATATATATATATATCATTTTGGTGAATGTTAAAATTTGTTGACAATAGGCTTATCTGTTACATGATATAAGGGTTTTAAATCTCGATATCGATGAAAATGTTGAAGTCTTAATTTCATAGAAATATTGATAAAATGTTGATGTCAATGAATATTTATATGTAGAAGTTAGAGAAATTTAAAAATCGTAAAAAGTATTTAAATTAACAAATAAACATTTTTCTATTTGTAAATAAGTTTAAAATATTTAATATTAATATTATGTGTATATTAGTGACATTTTATTGATATTTTTCATATTTTGT
This sequence comes from Momordica charantia, assembly GCF_001995035.1. The sequence continues at coordinate 2,020,370 of NW_019104506.1, forward strand.
CGATTTTATTGTAATATAATGGAAATATCGATTTACTCTTCGTATGTATGGAAATGTAGATGTGTCGACAGATATTTAATATCATGTTTGATATAATACTTAAAGGCTATTTATTTTTAAGAATCTTAGATGTCAGGAATGTTAGATGTTAGATATTCAGCATCTTTAGACAGCCATGTGTCGCAATGTTATCGCGATGCAGAGCGGCCGACGTTATTCCCTGAATAATCTCTTTCAAGATAAGGGTTTGAAGTCGTCACCAATCATCTATGGGGTGTGATTGGTCATCTATTTTAAAAACTTGGTCTACGAAAAAACAAATTTTAGGTTCAGGAGTAGGCTGAGCGTAGGGGAGGTGTTAATTTCCGTCATTGTTGGGTTTTCGAAATAATTATTTAGTAGAAAAAAATAATAAATAAAAAAATAATTTTCGTTTATGGCACATTGAGATTTGACATAAGATTCAATATTCAAACATCTTACCAAGTGTCAACACCTTGAGATACTATTTATTTTTTTTTTAAATATAAATATTTTAATTTGAAATTTGTTTAAAAAAACAAAAAGTTTTTTATTTCAAAAAATATTTTATTTAAAATAGTTGTTTAGTAAAAACAATGATATAAAAATAACTTTAATTTGGGCAAGCAAAGACTCTAAGACATGCGAATTACTCATAAGAAACCTACCATATCATGTCATCACCACAGAGGATAGGACCTAAAACTTTTGAAATCTTTATTTTGAAATTTTGTTTTAAAAAAATAAAAATAAAAACTAAAACCGAGAAAAAAACTTTATTTTGTTTTAGAATTGAAATGAGTATAACAAACTTCCTCGAAACTTATTTAAAAAAAACATTTAAAACAAACTTTAAAAAAATCATGTTTAAAACAAACTTGTTTTTCAAAAAATAAATCAAATTTAACACAAATTCATCTAAAAAAGAATGGTATTTAAAACAAACTTATTTAAAAATAAAACAAAATTATTTTTAAAAAAATATATATCAAAATTAAAACAAACTTATTTAAAAACCTCATATTTAAAACAAATTTATTTAAAAACTCATATTTAAAACAAACTTATTTAAAAAATCAAATCATTTCTAAAAGCATTTTTTTTTACATCACGTACTACATTGAGGAAATCCTTGGTGTGCCCGCAGGTCTGAAACCGTGAAGGAGCACTTGAGGTGGGAGTCAGGTTGTTGGAGATCTGTGCGTCGTAGAAGTTGTTAGTTATATTATTGTTGTCCGTCGAGATTGTAGAGTTTTGCGCCGGACTACTGTGATGTGGGTTGTGGGTTGTCGGAACTTGTGGTCGTCGGGGAACATGTGCAGCTGGAGTATCATCGCCAGAGGTCGTTGGGCCTGCCTGCCGATGTGGTAAAGTTTGTTAAAATTTTGGTAAAATCCTAACGTGAATGTAAAGTTTTATAATGATTGTCTTCGAATATTTGAATATCTATGTTTGTTTTTGTCAAATTTGTACCTGGATTTGTCAGATTTGGGGGTAAACATACCCAAGACACGTAGAGGACCCCTATTAGTGTTTAAAGAAATTAGATAAAAAAGGATTGCTTAGGTCCACCTCGGCCCCGTCGAGGAGACCGGGTTTGCCCGTTATAAAAGACTAAGTGTGGGCACCAAAGTTCGATCTGACCGGGGACTGACCTGCTCGGAACCCGACAGGTCCGATATGAGAAAAGACATGTAACCGCCGGTCGTGTGTGCTGTCGGATTCGTCACCTATAAATAGAGGGCTTCATTTCACGCTCAGGTATCGAATCTCGCCTCGAACTAAATAAGGAGTCCGATCTATACTGACTTGAGCGTCGGAGTGCTTACCCTCTTGTGCAAGTCCACTCTAGTGTTCAGGTCGGAACCGAAGACCGGGTTCGAGCTCGATTCGTGAAGAACCGTTG
>NW_019104506.1:2024517-2040279 GCF_001995035.1 Momordica charantia
GGCGATGCCGACCTGGAGGGGGTCCACTTGCCTCACAACGATGCACTGGTGATCGCCCCTCTGATTGATCACGTCCTTGTCCGAAGAGTGTTGGTCGATGGAGGCGCATCTGCCAACATCTTGTCCCTCCCAACATATCTAGCATTGGGATGGACCAGGTCACAATTGAAGAAGAGTCCAACACCCTTGGTTGGATTCTCTGGAGAATCGGTCTCCCCAGAAGGGTGCATTGACCTGCCAGTAACTATCGGGCAAGATGCTACCCAAGTAACGCAGATGGCCGAGTTCGTGGGAATCGACGGCAGATCGGCCTACAACGCCATTTTTGGGAGACCCATTATCCACTCATTTCGGGCTGTCCCCTTCACATTGCATCAAATCTTGAAGTACTCAACCCCGAATGGAGTGGGCATGGTCCGAGGTGAGCAAAAGACCTCACGAGAATGCTATGCATCCGCACTTAAAGGGTCGGCCGTATGCGCCCTGGAAGAGCAGACCAGTCGTGGCAAGCTGCAAGGGTCCGAGACAGACCTGCCCAAGGAAGGCAAAATGCAGTTCTCCCCGCCAACAGAAGAGCTCGAGCTTGTTCCTTTACTTAGTCCCGAAAAACAAGTAAGCATAGGAACCAAGCTGGGGGCCACCGACAGGGAAGAACTGATCAACTTCCTCAGGTCTAACTCGGACGTCTTCGCATGGTCTCACGAGGACATGTCTGGCATCGACCCGAAGATCATGGTGCATCTCCTCAACATAGACCCATCATTCCGACCTGTAAAGCAAAAAAGAAGACCTGTAAATAAGGAGATGAGTGATGTAATTGTTGAGGAAGTAAACAAACTTTTAAAAGCTGAATATATACGAGAAATTCTGTATCCCGAGTGGCTCTCTAATGTAGTATTAGTTAAAAAATCCAACGGGAAGTGGAGGATGTGCGTGGACTTTACAAATCTAAATAAGGCATGCCCAAAAGATTGCTTCCCCCTTCCGAGGATTGACCAGCTCGTGGATGCAACGGCCGGGCACGAGCTGCTCACCTTCATGGATGCCTACTCCAGATACAACCAAATTAAAATGCACTTGCCAGACCAAGATCATACCGCGTTTATTACAAACCAAGGTCTGTACTGTTACAAGGTGATGCCTTTTGGCCTAAAGAATGCAGGTGCGACCTACCAAAGGATGGTGAACAAAATGTTCGCCAAGCAGATCGGTCGAAATATGGAAGTGTATGTGGACGACATGCTTGTCAAGAGCAAGCAGTCAAAGTCGCATCTTTCCGACCTGATCGAAGCCTTTGGAGTGCTACGCAAGTATCAAATGAAGCTCAATCCGGCCAAGTGTGCCTTTGGAGTCTCCTCGGGAAAGTTCCTTGGTTTTATGGTAAATAACCGGGGGATCGAAGCTAACCCAGAGAAGATAAAGGCCGTGCTCGAGATGGAGGCGCCCAAGACTCTAAAACAACTGCAGTGCCTCAATGGCAGGATTGCAGCCTTGAATAGGTTCGTGTCAAGATCAACGGACAAGTGTCTTCCTTTCTTCAAGGTACTTAGGAAGAAAGGACCGTTTGAGTGGACAATAGAATGTGAGCAAGCACTAGAGCAGTTAAAAGACTATCTCTGTTCGGAACCTCTACTCGCAAAACCATTGGCAGGAGAAAAACTCCACTTGTATCTAACAGTGTCTGATAGCGCCGTCAGCTCGGCACTGGTCAAGCAGGAAGGTGCGAGCCAAAGCCCCGTTTATTATACCAGTAAGGCCATGACCGAAGCCGAGACCAGATACACCCAAATGTAGAAGCTAGCCCTCGCATTAGTCACCTCGGCCCAAAGACTTAGGTCGTACTTCCAAGCACACACTGTCATAGTACTTACAAACTTGCCCCTGAGGAACATCTTCAGTAAGCCTGAAACGTCAGGGCGTCTGATGAAGTGGGCAATGGAATTGAGCGAGTACGACATCCAGTTCGAGCCCAGAACTGCGATGAAAGGGCAAGCAGTGGCCGATTTTATCGCAGAGCTGACTCCACCACCTCAGTTGGCCAAGTCCAACCTCCTGTGGACGATCTACGCTGATGGATCTTCCAACGAGAAGGGGTGCGGGGCAGGAATCCTCTTGCTCGCACCAGGAGGTGAGCGATTCGAATATGCTCTGCGATTCAACTTTCAAACGTCGAATAACGAGGCCGAGTATGAAGCACTCCTAGCAGGCCTGCGCGTTGCCAAAGGACTGGGGGTCAATCACATTTAGGTCTTTAGTGACTCCCAGCTAGTTGTAAATCAGATCAAGGAGGAGTACCAAACGAAGGACCCCCGAATGGAAAAATATCTAAGCAAGGTCAGATCGCACCTCGCCCAGTTCGGGACTTACGAGGTGAGTCAAGTTCCAAGATCTGAAAACTCTAATGAGGATGCCTTAGCTAAATTGGCATCAGCGTACGAGACCGACCTGGCTAGATCGGTCCCGATCGAGATCTTGGACACTCCTTCAATCTTGGAGCCAGATGTAATGGAGGTTGATACTCCATCACCCACTTGGATGGACCCAATCGTGGAGTTCATCAAAGGAAACCCACCGCAAGATCCGAAGGAGCAAAAGAAGATGGCGCGAAGAGCGGCTCGGTTCACACTCCGAGAAGGAATGTTGTACCGATGTGGCTTCTCCCTGCCTCTCCTCAAGTGTGTGACTCCCGAAGAAGGCCTTTACATTCTTAGGGAAGTTCATGAAGGGGTGTGTGGAAACCACTCTGGCGCCAGGTCGTTGTCAGCCAAGGTGGTTCGACAAGGGTACTATTGGCCCAGTGTCGAATAGGATGCCAAGCAGTTTGTGAAAGCTTGTGACAACTACCAGCGTTTCGCAAACATTATCCATCAACCTCGCGAACTGCTCACCTCCATCTCGGCCCCATGGCCATTTGCGCAATGGGGGGTAGACATCATAGGTCTTTTTCCTATGGGCAAAGGACAAGCAAAGTTCGTCGTTGTCGCTGTGGACTACTTCACTAAGTGGGCCGAAGCCGAGGCACTATCCCACATCACAGAGTCCAGGGTCACGTCGTTCATATGGACAAACATCGTGTGCCGCTTTGGCATACCCAATGCTATTGTGACGGACAACGGAAAACAGTTTGACAATGCAAAGTTCAAGGACTTTTGCAGAAAACTGAGTATAAGCAACCTCAGTTCGTCCCCTGCGCATCCAAAAGCAAATGGGCAGGTTGAAGCAGTAAACAAAATCATAAAGCGAGGACTCAAGCTAAGGTTGGACTCCAGAAAGGGAAGGTGGGCCGAGGAGCTACCTGAAGTTTTGTGGTCATATCGTACCACCCCAAGAGAATCAACTGGCGAAACTTCGTTCTCGCTAGCCTTTGGCTCAGAAGCTGTTGTACCAGTCGAGATCGGCATACCAACAGACAGGGTAGAACAGTACGAGCCAACAAAGAACGAGGAAGAGCTACTCCTTAACCTGGACTTATTGCAAGAGAAAAGGGAAATGGCTCAGTTGCGCTTAGTAGAGTATCAAAACAGAATGGCCAGACATTACAATGCCCGAGTTCAACCTCGAAGCTTCCAAGTTGGACATTTGGTCTTAAGGAAAATTCAGAGTCATGTCGGCACCCTTGACCCAAGTTGGGAGGGACCGTTCGAAGTCAAAGGCATAGTCCGACCTGGAACTTATATGCTGGCCGACCTGGAAGGAAGAATGCTTGCGCATCCATGGAACGCGGAGCACTTGAASCGCTATTACCCCTGAATTGTCAAAATAGTCCCAAAATGGGCTTGTAAAAATTTTCAAGGGGAGGAACTTTCAATAAATCGGGTTATTTAATTTCATAACTCCAAGTTCGATTAGAAATTAAATGGGGGCCACGGACTCCCATAAGACTTAAAATCGGCAGCCTCAGAACCCACAGGTTCGAGGTACGATGTCAAAATCAATAACAAGCCAAAATTCAATCCTTGGAACGATTAAGTTAAAGGTGCGATGTTGAAGGTTCAAGAAATTCAATCCTCCAAACCCAGGGGTTCGAAGTGCGATGTGAATATTAGTCAAGGACTCAAAATTCAAACCTTTCAACGTTCAAGTTAAAGGTGCGATGTAGAAAAGTTCAAATTGCTTGATATTCTCTTTGGACTTCCGAGTTCAAGGAGAAATATTTAAGATTAGTAAAAGAAACTCTCAAATTCAAACCTTCGGAAAGAGGAGCGATGTGAAAAGAGTTATCCCACAATCCTTTAAACTTATGAGTTAGAGGTGCGAGATGAATTTGTTCATTCCTAAGTTCCGACTTACAAAAGCAAGTTTAAAAAGTTCAAGGAAGAAGCAGTAAAAGAATAGACAGAGATGGAGAAATGGAGGCTTCATTGATTAAAAGGACAGAGCCAAGGCTTATATACCTTGCAGCTCTGCCCAAAGACTTACAAAAAGAAATATAAAAATGGAAGGAAAGAGAGCCTCAGCTACTTCCGAGGTGGGAGGACAGCTCGCCTTGGGAGCCTAGAAGGTTGACCTCCTGGGATCCACCCTGTTGTGATGAAGCCTTCTCTTGAGTTGTGCCGACCTCGGTAGGCTCTTGGCTTGGGGCATCCTCTTCCTCCACGTCGGAGTAGTCAGAGTCAAGCTCCCTGACGTACTTGTCCACCAGGGATTGGGGGCCAGGAGTGCCGTTAGGCCCAGAAGCCCATTTCTCAGCATACCTCTTCTTCAGATCACCGAGGTCGAGCTAGAGGTGCGGCATATCGGCAGCAATGCCCTTCATTAGAAACTTGAAGCCTGCATCGCTGAAGTCTTTGGCAAACCCATCAAAGTCTAGGTATTGTCTGAACGCTTCTTCCAGAAGGACTCCGTTGGCAAGGCGTTCCTTCTCCACCTTGAGCTCGGCAGTACGACGCCCTATCACCGCGTCCTTCACCTAGAGGGCTTGGAGCATGTCGTCCTTCTCCTTTAGGAGTTGGAACTTCTCCCTCTCCAGCTCTTTGGTGATGGCATGGGCAGCTCGAAGGTGRGTCTTATGCCTCTCATCCTCCCTCTTCACCAGCTCGGCCTTGGCTTCCACCTCGGCCTTCAAAATATCCACCTCGCTCCGGGCCTTCAGCAGTTCACCCTTCAGCGTGGTGGCAGCTTCTAAGGCAGCAGAGGAGTTCTCCCTCTCTTTTGCTGCCAAAGCTTCTCTTCCATCCAGTTCGGCCTTGATCATAACCGCTGAATGGATGGAAGCAGTGAACGCCTGCAATACGCAGAGAGCAAATAAAGGTCAGACTAAGCCACAGTTTGGGAAGAGTAAAACCAAGTGTAGGAGTAGGTCTTACCTCAACAGCGTGGTCAATGGTCCTTTGCAGCACGGACCCTGGATCACTTACAAACTTGGACGCTCTTCTGAGACATCGGTCCAAGCATGTAGTCGAGATGCGGGACACCTTCACCCCGGAGATTGACAGTTCGATCCGGAACCGCATGGACACATCAGACGTCCCCCCATCCGAGCTTCTGGATCGTCCACAGGTCAGCGTGGCTCGCAGGTAGGGTCCCACGAGGACCGACTTCCGAGGAGGAGGTGGTCTTCTTCTTCTTCTTCTCTTCTTCAAAGAGGACTCTCACCTCACCTCGTTCAGAGGAGACACGTCCAGCGCCTCCGATTCATCCCTTGGGCGCTTCTCTCTGGAGTGCTCCCCAGCAGATCCCAACTCAATTACCGGAGTTAGGACTTCGGAAGATGGCCCAGCAGTGTCTTGAGCCACAGGCTGAGCCCCAACGGGGGTCGTTGGCTCCATGTTCCGAACAACCTTGAGGGCGTGAGCACAACCCTTGGATTTGCGTTTCACGCTGCTAGAGAATCCACACACCATTGCTGCAAGGCAAGTAAAACAAAAAGTTAGAAATGAAAATTAAAATAATTGAAGTAAGGTCGAGCTCGACTTACCAAGTTCGGAATTTGGCCTTGAAGCTTCAACCGGACGCACCAAGGGGTTGTAGTCTAACAACCCTGATTCAAGGAGCAGCTTGTCAGTTACCAAGGTCCCGATCTTCCGACCCTTTGGGAAGTGATCCTTGTAGTACTTAAAGGTGTCAAAGGTGGCTTGAGTAAGCTCGGGAATTGGTTTGATTGATACTGCACAAAGCAAACGAAGGTTCGAGTTAGATGTGAGAAGCAAAAGTCAAAATTATTAAAGATACATAATAAAAGGAAAAGAAACAAGAACGACTCCATACCTAAGTTCCCAAACCTAGTGGGAACGTCAAAGAAGGTACGACCTTACTCGTCATTTGCCAGCCATCCCTAGAGGCAAAAAACCACTTCCCTACCCATCCTTTGATGGAGGTCGGCCCCTTGACTATACCGTCTACGCCTTTCCTTGCGCACATATAGTACCGACCTGGCTTTTTAGCTATCCTTTTGGCTTTGAAGCATCCCAGAAGTTGCTCAACGTTCAGCAGCTCGGCCTCGTCTACATATCGAGCTCGCAACCAGAAAAGGATGGCCAGCACAAAATGACACCCCATCCATTGAGGGCCACTTGAGCAGGAGTCAGTCCAGTTCGGTTGAGGAACTCCCGGGCAAAAGGGTGAAGGGGAAGTCTAAGGCGGTACTCAAACATTTTCAAGTAAAGAGTGACCCACCCCTTTGGGGGGTTGTCAGCTCTCTCCCCTTCCTCCAGAATCCTGAGGAGGATATCATTTGGAATTTAAACCCCCTACGGAGGGGTCCAAGATAGTGCTCGGGCATTTTTGAAGGGTATTTCAAACCCTGGCCCGAGGTGGAGGTGTCACTATCTTCCCCATCATCTGAAAACCTAAAGTTCTCTATCTCCTCCAGCTCGAACTCTAACCTAAGAGCTAAGTCCTCCCCAGAACCACTTGGTTTGGGGGGCGAACTACTTATAGTCCGACCTGCGCTACTTAGGCTTATCGCTACTGGAAGGGGAAGATAAGAAAACCACCATATTTGAAAGCAAGAGTAAAAAACAAGGAAAAGTGACTGACCTACGAAAGGGTTCGAGCTGGTTTCAGGTCGAACTCTAGAAATTCAGGGAACGTAAGATTTGACCTGAAGTCTCGGAACTATTTATAGCTAATCGGAAAAACCACTGCACCATACACGTGTAATGAATGAGCGGCTAGGATCATCTCGAGATCCGTAACGACGAAATACTTGAGTACTCTGACAGCCTGGCAGATCGAAACGTCTTCCGCAACGGTCATATTCTCTCTACGAATTGGAAGTCGCCACGTGTCCAAAATTAAGTCGGATGAACTTCTCTGTCAGGTCGAGATCGAACCTAACAGAGAAGGGGCCAATGTTTGGGGGTAAAACTACCTAAGACACGTGGAGGACGCTTATTGGTGTTTAAGAATTAAAAATCTCCCAGCTCTACCTCGAACCTGCCGAAGAGGTTAGGTTCGCCCATGGGGAAAAGGCTGTGTACATGCCGAAGTCCGATCTGAGGGAGGATCGACCTACTCGGAACCCAACAGGTCCGATATGGGAAAGAACATGTAACCGCCGGTCGTGNGAGAACCTAAAGTTCTCTATTTCTTCAAGCTCGGACTCTAACCTACGAGCTAAGACCTCCCCAGAATCACTTGGTTTGGGGGGCGAACTACTTATCGTCCGACCTACACTACCTAGGCTATCGCTACTGGAGGGGGAAGATAAGAAAACTACCATGTTTGAAAGAAGAGTAAGAGCAAGGAGAAGTGACTGACCTAGAGAAAGGGTTCGAGCTGGTTTCAGATCGAACTCCAGAAATTCAAGAAACGTAAGGTTTGACCTGAAGTTTCGGGACTATTTATAGCTGATCGGAAAAACCTCCACGCCGTACACGTGTAATCAACGAGCGGCTGGGATCTTCTCGGGATACGCAACGGCGAAACGCTTGAGTGCTCCGACAACCTGGCAGGTCGAAACGTATTCCGCAACGATCATATTCCCTCTACAAATGAAAAGTCGCCACGTGTCGAAAATAGATTCGAATAAACTTCTCTGCTAGGTCGAGATCGAACCTGACAGAGAGGGGGCCAACGTTTGGGGGTAAACATACCCAAGACACGTGGAGGACCTCTATTAGTGTTTGAAGAAATTAGATAAAAAAGGATTGCTTAGGTCCACCTCGGCCTCGCCGAGGAGACCGGGTTTGCCCGTTAGAAAAGACTAAGTGTGGGCACCAAAGTTCGATCTGACCAGGGACCGACCTGCTCGGAACCCGACAGGTCCGATATGAGAAAAGACATGTAACCGCCGGTCGTGTGTGCTATCGGATCCGTCACCTATAAATAGAGGGCTTCATTTCACGCTCAGGTATCGAATCTCGCCTCGAACTAAATAAGGAGTCCGATCTATACTGACTTGAGCGTCGGAGTGCTTACCCTCTTGTGCAGGTCCACTCTAGTGTTCAGGTCGGAACCGGAGACCGGATTCGAGCTCGATTCGTGAAGAACCGTTGTGCAAATTCCTGCATAAACACCTAACGTAAATGTAAAGTTTTATAATGATTGTCTTCGAATATTTGAATATCTATGTTTGTTTTTGTTAGATTTGTACCTGGAATTATCCAAAAATCATATATTTGTTAAAAAAAATCTTACCAATATTCATGTAATTTATGTAATTTATAAATGGACTGTTATGACTTTATTAATCTATTAGATTTTTTATCAATTTAGTTTATATTACATTTAAATGTTATTCCGTAGAACACATTAATTTATGTTAATTTGATATTTTTATATATTTTGTATTAACCATTAATTTTAGTTTTAACTTGAACTTGAACTTTTTCCTTACAAAAAACTCTATAATTGACGACATTATTATTCGATTGTATTTTTACATTATAAAATCAAAAAAATTAAGGGGGAATAATATTGGTTTCTAATAAATTTATTTTACCTATATAATTAATATCAATTTCAAGAGAATCCATAGAGATATTTTATAATTTAAATAAAATTTATTTTGATATGTAAATATAATATATAAATATACTTAAATTGCATAGAAATTCTTTTATTGAAACTGAATCAATTTATTCTAATTATAAAATTTTAAAAAAATAAATAAAATTGATGAAAGAAAATATATCAGAAAAGAATGAATGACAAAAATGTAGAGAGAATACCTTCAACCTGGAAATCTTGGAAACCTATGGTTAAAGAGGCATGGAAAACTCCTTAGGATGTGTCTCCCCCATATTGATATTTGGGTATAGATGTATATGTATATGTATGTATATATATATATATGTATGTATGTATATATGTATGTATGTATGTATATATGTATGTATGTATATTTCTATAAAAAATAAATGTGGAAATCTAGATGTACTCTATGTCGTGGGTATCTTAGATTCCCACGAAACAAACAGTCCTTTAGGCCGTTTGTTTTGTGGGAAATTCCCATGGGATGGGCATCAAGATACCCCTGTTTGTTTAATAGGAATGTTGAATAGCTGTGCATTATGCCCGGACATCCTAGAATGCCTATATTGGAGGCATCTGACCAATTTTAGATGTCCTCCTGTAACATGAGTTTTTAARATTTCCATGTTGAGGCATCTTCTTTTGACAATTTTGTCCCTCGTCATTTTTGTTCTATAATTTTTTTCATCAATAATATTTATTTCTCATTTATTTTAAAAATAAATTTATGCACCAATTCATTGATAAGTCTAAATACAATTTTTTTTATATGCTACATTTAAATATAAAATAAACATTAGTCAATGGTATAATATATAAATTTATTTTTAATTCAAATCTAGTGTGCAATCTTTCGTTTATTTTACTTTTCCAATAGTCACCAAACATAAACCAAAATTTACATAAAAATATAATATTAAATTAATAAAAGTAAAATTTGTATAAGAATTCAAATAATATTAAATTTAACATATAAATTAAATGATGACCGGTAAGGGCATTTTTGAAACATTACATAAATTTACAATATTCTCACAAATAAATCCTGCAAAACAAGCGTGACTATTAAAATATTCTCAGATATCCTTATAAATTTTCCTACAAAACAAATGTGACTATCTAAAATTTCGGATATCTAAAATTCAAGACATATGAGATTCGAGGCATCTACATTCCCAAAAAACAAACGGCCCCTTTTAGTGATTTATTAAAAATTTAGAAGAGAAAATCAAACTATTTATGAAATAAAGTTTTTAATTATCTTTTTTCTAAATTTCTAAACAGTTGGCAAATTTTTACTTGTTTAAGTGTCAAATTTCATGAGGTGAGATCCGTGCTAGCTTACTGGCGAGCTGGACAGGAAGACCTTCGCGTAAAGAACAAACATTTCAACGATTAAGTCAGTCCAAAAGTCTGAATCTATAGATTGGTTTTAGACAGAATTGTATCCCTGACTGAGTAGAGCAATGACGTTCTAGGGCTCACGTAGGAATCTTTCTATTTATTTTGACAACCATTACTATGTTACTAAGGTTGTTGAACTACTTCCAACTGTATGATAAGCTATTGGATTCTTAGCTCGGACAAGATGAGCTAAAAACTCTTTGCCTTCTTGAGGCTTTAAGTACTCATAGGCATCAAGCTCGGCAGGTCGGTGCCTTGAGTCGATAGTGAGTCTCAATTCTTGGTCCATGTGACATGTTCCCAACCGATAGTCTAATTTATCCTCTAATTTTTTGTCAATTTTACCAAATTTTATCCCATATAAGCTTATAATTACAATAGCGTTAATTAAAAAATATTAAAATATAAGAGATTAAATTGAAAAAATATCCAATAAATAGAATAAACATATCCAGTCAGGTTGATTCCCTCGTTTAGGTTGATTCCGACCACAACTTGATAATAGTGGATGTGCAGATTTGTTCGGCTATGCAATAATTCTACTTGACTAAATTTTCTCAAACCAAAAAAAAAAAAAGTATTTGACGAAATCCCTCTTTAATTAATTAAAATTATTGGTTCAATTTAATCAAATATATTTAATTGTCCCGAGTCTATCTAAGTGGTTAAGACATTACTACTTCCAAAAAGACATAAGTTTGACTCTTCACCAATATTTATTCTGTAATATTCTAAAATATAATTAATTTAATTACATTATTAGATTTAATTAATTAAATCCAAGGTTTTAAATATGGATATCGAAAAAATTGGGTCTCAATTTTATAGAAATATTATTTAAAATATTAATAAAATGTAAATATTGATGGATAGTTTGGAAGAAAACATTACAAATTAAAAAATTAATTTACATATTAGTCAAGTTAAAAATCCTTATTATTAATATTTTGTATGATATTTTAACTATATTTTTCATATTTTTGTTAGACTTTTTTATGGTACAATAAAAATTTTGTTTTACCCATTTTCAAAAAAATAAAATTTTGTTTTACTCCTTATAACGTATCAATAGAAGTTTAATACCCATGTAGCAATCCTAAGTAAAACTTAAAATATCGATCAATTAGTTCCAATTACCTTAACAAATTTTGATAATTTATCTATTGTAATATTAAAAGTTCACTTAATCCATGTACTTTCAAATTTTGATAATTTATCTATTGTAATATTAAAAGTTCATTTAATCCATGTACTTTCTTTTGCCCGTGAGTGGTGAATTTCTTTTTTAAGACATTGTTGAGAAAAAGATAGTTTTTACCCGATGAAATGAAAATTGGATTCATGTAATAAAAGAATTCATTTTTTTATCAAAGTTTTATCATTAAATTTTTTGAAATATAACTTCAAATTTGTATTAAAGAGTTTCTATTCTATATAAAATTTATGTTAGAAATTTTCAAATAAAAACCAAAATGATAGGAAAAAATATGATAACGTTTATGTTTCTTGCTTCTCGCTTTCAATATTTTTAAAAAATCTAAGCATTTTATAACTAATTATATTTCTTATTTCTCATTTTTTGAAAGGATTCTCAAAATTGTATAAAAATTTTGAAAACAACCAAACCAAAACAAGTTTCTCATTTCTTGTTCCAAAACATAAATAAATAAATAAAATTATTTTATCATACTTAATTCATAAATATTTTGGRCCATAGAATTCATTTTTCTTTATTAAAAATAAGAAATATTAACATTAACAATCGGACCCATAAAAGACTAAATGAACATTAACACAAACCAAAATGAACGAAAGATAAAAAGTAATGACCAAAATAGAAATTAAACTACTTTAAACATTTCTAAGTAGTAGTTGATGGATCATGCAATGTTTATGGATGATCTGCCTTACAAGGTAGGGCTGTCCTAAAAGAAATCCAAAACAAGTACAGAGACATAAACAAGCTCAAGTAAAGCTCAAAGGAGGCCACTGTGCTGTTCCATCCGATGGAAACATTACTGATTCTAATAGCAAGATCTGTGCAGWGTTTGCATTCTAAAGAACATCCATGAAATAATCATTTTATCGAATCAGCCGCATGGCGTAAAGGGAAGAGAAGTTACAGATTGAACAAAGTACCTCTCATGTGAAATGGATGTGTTTGGTACAGACTATTATGAAATTTGAGAAAGATACTTACCGAAACGGATTCACAGGATTATGTTCCGGAATAAATAGATTCAGGGCCTTGTCCCTTTCTTTGCATTGAACGATTCCAGCGCCTTCTTCCTTAACTCAACCTCGAGTCTTCTGTGCTCGGCCTCATCTGGACCATCACTGGGATAAGGCTCGTCCTTTGCAACTCGACCGTCATCTGAGTAACTATCACTGAGGTTCTTTGCTTTTGTCTTCTCTGCACGTCGTTCTTCCTTTTTGCGTCGGCGTTCTTCACGTTTTTGGCGCTTCTTCTCCTTCCGCAGCCTCCTCTCCTCCTTCTTCCTCCTCCTCGCCTCCTTCCTCTCCAATTCAGTATCATAGCTGTCTTCAGAATCCGAAGAAGTGTCTCGTCTGTCTGATCTTCTATGCCTTTTCTTCTCCTTACTCCCAGTTTTACGCTTATAGCCTTCCTCCAAATCAGAATCTGAAGCCTCACTCCGATTATTATGTTCAACTTTTTCAACTTTCAAAGAGTCAGTTTCCTTGGCCTTACTTGAGCGCAAGTAGCTTTTTTCATCTTGTTTAATACCTTCTCTTAAATGTGATGGCTGCTGCTCCTCAACTAGTAAAGGTTCTTTGTGTAATGATGAAGATTTTTGTTGATYGGGACTAGGAGGCACCTCCTTTCGAGGACGCTTTACACTGCAAAAATCAACAGACCTGTGATTTATATATAAACGACTAAAAATATCAGAAATATTCTTTTCCAAGTAATGGAAAATAAGCTTCCTAACATTTCATTCTTAATTCCAAGAGTATCAGGAGAAAGTATATAAACTAACCTTCCAGGTGAGGGAACTTTAACATCCCCTGGAGAATCTTTCATCTTACCGACAACGGTAGAATTCAGTGATTTCTTCAGTGAAGGCCTAKATTCAAGATTTCCACCCTCCCTACAAGGAGTAWAATCAAAAAGTAATTCAGAAAAGAAAACCCACATGTCACTAATAATCAAGTGATTAGATCACATGAAGCTTCAGATAGTCAAACTCAAATATACCTAGCATAGGTGGTCTCTTCTTCCCCTGCCCTTGTTGAATGATTGTCGCGACGAYGTTGCTTTGCCCTTGATCGTGGAGAACTTAACCTCCTGCATAATTAACATGTCATCTTCCTTGCAAAACTAAGAACCTAGATCTAGATGGAGATGCAATAGGCATACAAACTGATAAAGTTTGGGCGGATCATAAAACAGAAAAATGATTACCTCCTATCATCACTAACACTCCTTGTAACTGGTGGAGAATCAGATAGTGCTGGAGACTTCTCCAGAGACGGTGATGGCAAACGAGCTCTGTTATTGGAATTATTCCGTTCCCTAGCATCTCCTTGTGGCGACCTCATAGATCTAGAAGGTTGTTGGGACACTGGAGATGTCTGAACATCTCTGTATCACAGTTTTAAGATGTGAACAACCATGAACAATATTTATCATCTGAAAGACATCAGTATAAAGGAAGCTATATCTGCAAATTAATCCCACTGGAAAATCRTATGATCTTACATTACAATACAATGGAAAACTTTAGGATATTCTTTTAATAAAAAAATGAGCTTTCCTTGAGAAAAATAAAGAAAAAAAGAGGCTAAAAGACGGACAGCCCAACAAAACTAGCAAAACAAGCTAACCTAAGTATARAAGAAGGGTCCCCTCTAGCAAAAAAGAATAAGGCCTAAATGATACTTTCAAAAATGCTTAGAAATAAACCCCCAAAGAGAGTCATCAAAAACTACAAGAGATCAAACTCTCCCTAACATCTCTCAATCCCTCACAGCATTCTCCCAATTCTCTCTAGTCAGCTCCAAAGGACCACAAAAAGACTTTTTATATCCGTTAGTATCCGGACTAACTTGCGTGCACSTCGACTAATCTCACGAGATAACCGCCTAACCCTACTACATTTGGTTGTCAAGGTAACTCGTAAGCTATTAAATCCTAAGTAGGTAACCACCATGGTTTGAACTCATTCCCTTTAAGCCCTTTACTATTTACATTGGTCCTTATTGACCACTAGACCAGCCCATGATGACTAGAACCACAAAAAGACTTGACTACCAAAGAATCAACCCTTATTAAAACAAATGGCGGATGAAATAAAACTTCCTCAAACAACAGTCACTGCTACAAGCCAAACAAACATCAAAAGACTCCTACAAACAATCCCAAATTGAACTAGCAAACTAGCATCTCGAAAGAACAGGATCAAAATGCTCAGAAACTCCCCTACCAAAAAAAAAAAAACGCCACTATGACCCCAACAAGAAGGAAGAATGCGTATGTAGCATTCATAGTGTTCTGGAGCGACAACTATAGTTTGCCTTTAAAATATTAATATCCTATGGAGTGACCACTAGTGTTTGGTATTTATAACTTCAAGGAAATCTAGAGGTCTTGCCCTTGACCACCAGACCAACCTCAGATGGGTTAATAGAGAGGTCGAATTAAGCTGCAGCATCAAGTTCAGTAAGTTTTTATTTAGGTGCTTCATGTATTAATACACCTTTCTTCAATCTAAGAAGAAATTATAAACCTGCTTGGAAGCCAGCAAACTAATTCTCCTTTAGGTGCTTCACTGTGGCATTGATATGTGAGGTTCTCAACATATATCAGGTTAAAAGAATTCATCAATTCAAGCAATAGTAAGTTTCAGCAGCAGACTTGTTTTTCTGTAGATGGCTATAATCTGGCCATTCAGCAGTTCTGGTCAACAATCCACTAACATGGCTAGTCTAAGACTTAACTACCAGCACTGTTGATCGAAATCGTGTCTAGTTATTGTAGACAATCATCAAACACATGCAAGTAGTAAGTAAAAACTATCACACGATGCAGTTTAGCGCATGAGAGAATTACCTGGTTCTATCCCGGGGAGATTGAGAGAGAGACCTCCTCTGATGTTGTGCAGATTTTCTTTTTGCAGTTGAGAGGTTTTCCCGCTCCTCTGATGAACTCCGATCATATGGTGAAATGGATCTATGTCTAGATGGACTTGATCTCTTGAGATGTGTAGGAGATGACCTTTGTGGCAATGGAGGGGATTTGCTCAATGAGGTTGATGGAGATCTACGTTGCACTGGTGAGGGTATTCTACGATGACCAAGTGGTGATGACCTATCAATTCTCCGTACTGGTGAGGAAGGTGACATAGGTCGTCGAATTGGAGAACGAGACTTGTGGCGTCTCATAGGTGAGGGCAATCTGCGGTAGCGTGTTGGAGAAGGTGA
>NW_019104506.1:2040609-2062068 GCF_001995035.1 Momordica charantia
CGACGCCATTTAGGTGATGGTGATCTAYGACGTTGAATAGGTGAAGGCGATCGACGACGTCTAATTGGTGATTGTGACCTGCGATGCCCCCTGGGTGATGGTGCTCTATTATGCTTAACAGGTGACAACGACCTACGACGTACCGGTGATGATGATCGATGTTGCACAGGTGATGATGAACGATATGGTGATTTATGAGGAGAAGATGGTGAACTATGTTGAGAAGGAGAACGCAATTGATGCACTGTTGGGGAGAGGGATTTACGATGTGAAGTAGATCTAGATCTTCTCCTTGAATATGACGATCTACGTCGAGAAGAGAATGAATCATGGTGGTCCCTACGACGTGGACTCATAGACCTTCTTGGTGGGGAATGATTCAACCTTCCACGTGAAAAAGAGGGTCGTCGACGTTGAGGTGATCTGGACATACTCCTTGATTTATGTCTATCACTACAACATTTATGGTAGAAACATTAGAACAATTGAAGAGATTCCGGAAAGATCCATAATAACCACACATGCTTTCTATGAAAAACATATTTATTACTGTCAGTACAAAAAAAAACATATGAATCAATGAAATTTAGGAGCAATAAAATAAGAGGATAAGGCACCCTCTTAAGCAGACATTACTGTTCAACAATACATTGAAAAATATCATCAAGCAAATATAAATTGATTAATTACATTGGATCACTGATTCAATATCATTATATTAAAAATAGAAAACGTACTTTGAATAACTTCTAGAATTAGAAATTGGCTGGCTCAAAGACCTTGAAGGTGAGCCTCTGCAAAAGATACCCAAGCGCCACATATTTACAAATTTGTCAAATGTGACCTATGAAATACGATAAGAACTTTAAAAAGAGCAGCATGCATCAATTTGGAAAATAACCAAGGAGATGAGGGAGATTGAATAGCTAAACGAGGCCTAGAGAACCTGTTACGATATATTATTAGTTCCACTAATACTTATTCTCTAATGTATTTCATTTTACTCCATGAAAGCACGGTTCCTCAATTAAACTATTCACTAATATGTTGGTTCTAAGAAACTATACTCTTTCTTATATTCAGAAAATTGTAGTTGTAGTTGAAGCTTAGCAATACAGTTATATATATCATACAAGCGCATACCATTGTCAAAGAAGAGATTTCTTGTCAAGAACCTAGTGAAAGATTTAGGGGCACTTTCAACATGACAGATGTGACTTTTTAGGACATGCAAACTAAAGTGATAGTGTATCACACCATCAATCATGGATTGAAAGTATTTTCATATTCAAACTTCCCACCACTATACTACATACCCCTGCCCAAGTAAATATCTCAAGTGATTCACAATATCTTATTTCAAGCAATGACACTCGACTGGAAACGTAATATGAATATAAACTGTCATTTTTTAAAGGTACAAAAATTAATCATTGCACTAAAGCTGAAAATCAATCTATTATACTCCATTACCTGCTTCTTCCTCTAACACCATTTCTCTTTTCAGTCTCATCCTCATCCTCTGGATGATTTCTCATATCCCTTGARCGCATATTCTTTGATGTAATTGTAGGTTCCAACGCAGCATTGGCCACCTTTTCAGCCCCATCGTCCTACAGTAGTTTGAGGTAAAGGACATGAACCCAAATAATTGCAGAAGCTAGCTGAATGCCAGAGGAAATACAGAGAAAAGTTATGACCAAAAACCAATCGGAAGAAATTATAACTCCAACATGAATCAACTTTTTACCATCTTTTTTGATATCTGCTCCTCAATTTCTCGATTTTCCTTCTCTCTTTTTTTCTGAATTTCATTTGCGAGAAAATCTGTCTCTGCCTGTAATAATCAAAGAGAACTAATCAGTAGAAAGACACCAAGTAATCTAAGTAACTACTACTAGTACAATAATTCTTAACAAAATCCAGAAACCTTCTTCTTCCTAATTTCTTCTTCTTTGGCATCCAAAAATTGTTGAGGTACACCACTGGCATTCTTCTGGGCACTGATAAGCAGTGTCCACAGCTCTTTCATAAACTTCACAGTATTCTTTTCCATGAACCCAGTGAGTTGTATTTGTACTTCCTTCCCATTTACCTCCTGCACCAAAGTACTTAATTGATGCATATTCAACAATATATTTCTGAAGAAAAGCTTAAACCGTTTGTTTTAAAATATATAACAGCCTCAATTCATCTGGTTCGGGCACTGGTGTAGTGTGGCTTGAGCAGAGCCACCAATTAGCAGCCACAAAAAGGATGGAGCGTATATTACGGAATGCAATTATAATAAGAAAGCTGATGAGAAAAATATTGAAGTAGAAGAAATTTTCCAGAAAAATCTGTTGTAGTAATCTTTTAGTTACCTTGCCATCCAAAAGGCCATATATGAAGTTAATAAGAACTTCATCTTCAAACCCAAGAAGCTCAGTCACCCTCGTAGCAATCCACGGCCTGATAACATCCATCTTCACCTTTGTCGTATCCACCTAAGACACATCACTTGTGCTTAAGGATCACTGATTAATCCTTAAAATAATTAAAGATTGATAACAGCACGAATTCACACTTAACCCAGTTGCAATTACCAAAACGTAAAACAAACATCTATGACAATTAAACAAAGTCACAAACATCTATGACAATTAAACAAAGTCACAAACAACACACGTAATGGTAGTTTGAAGAGGAAAAAACTAACCAACTGGTCTAGTTCGGCAGGGAACTTCTGTGTCTTCAGCAGCTTCGCTTGCTTGTTCGAAAAACGAGTGTCTTGGTCCGCAGACGTACCCTAGTCAATTGCAATGAAACAAATAAAAACTCCAATAAAAACGTCAACAGAATACTGAAGAGCATAAATGCAGGTGAACATCGAACACACACAGAACACATCCACAATTAAAGATGAATTGATCATGAAACAATGATTCTGATCTAACGAGAGAGAGCAATTCTTTCAGCTAGAACACATAAACAGCACAAATAATTACAGGATTACAAAAACAAGAAGATGGGAAGTCCTCTAACTTAACAACGATAGAGAAAGCTGAAAAAGACTTGCCCAATTACTAAAACMTAAAGCCTTGGCAAACACTTGGAGCCAAATAAGAAAAAACCCAAGAACGAGCTGAAGCTAAGTTGTGWGTTCGATAAGAAGATTACCCGGAAAAAGCCGCCCGACATTTTTCTAGGGTTTGTGGTGAGAACCGAGGTGGGAGAGAAGAAGCTCGGAACACTCCCCCGCAGTGGAAGCTTCAGCCCTCAGAAACTGTGGGTGACGACGAAGACTCGACTCGCTCTCAATTCATCTGCTGTGCCCTCAATTCTATGATTTCAGCCATCGTTTGAGAGATTCTTACTCTTTTATCCTCCTGACTACTCATTCAAGCTCCTTGGAATTAGGGCAAAGTTAGATTAATATCTCAATTCTTTTATATGGTTGGTCTCGAAGATGCCCAAAAATATTTGAAGAAAAGTTACGCAGGTGAAAATTAATAAAAATTATTTTAATCCATAASTAAAACTTTAATGGCAGTTTAATTAAACTATAATGGATCCTTTCTAATTATGTAAAAATATGATTAATTTATTCATGAAAAATGTCGATGTCGATAGAAATGTCGTAACAAGATAATGAAGATGGATAGAAATAAGGATCAGTACCTTGATAGACTATTTAGAGACTATAATTACATAAAATGATTGAATATATAAAATTTACACTTTTGTCATGAAACAACCTCGGTACTCATCACCCATTGGTACTCGTCACCCAATTTACTAATATATCCTTTTATATCTACACTTCAATATTAATTAATTTTTCAAATCCAAAATTGGTTACATTTTAAATCCCTTTAATTTTGCCTAATTAGACTTTCCAAAAGTAAAAAATACCAAATCCCCAAAATTATCCATTATTGAAAAAATTCGAAAACCTCATTACTTTGACTTTTCTTCTTTATCGGTCGTTCTGTTTTCGTCCATTCCTTCGTCCCCTGGCCACCGTCTGCGTTCCTTCGTCTCCAGCTGTCGTCTCCGTTCTTCTTCGTCGTCGGAACAATCTGTCTAGCTTCTCCTTTGTCTCCGGCCGCTCGTCCATTGTTTCCGTCCGTTTATCCCGAGGTTTCTTTTTTGTCGACGGTTGCCCGTCGACCATTCAAGCCCTTCGTTTATCCCAACCATTGTCTAGCCGCCGACCGAAAGGTTTGTAGCTTATTTGCTTTGTTTGTTAATTGTAGAGGGATATAGTCGTATATACTTTATAGTCAGATATAAGTTATATCTCAATATAAGTAGTGTATGTTATAATGGCTATAGTTTATATCACTATATTGTTAAGTGTATGTTGCTTAAGTTTATAGCCGAATATAATTTATATTTCTATATAAATGAAAAAGTAGCCGGATATAGTTTATATCTCCATATAAAAAAATTTATATATATATAAATGTATGTTATAATGACTATAGTATTGAAATTTGGCCAAAAATTGTAATGAAATGAAAAAAATATTTTGTAATAAATTTCATTATTTAGTAGAATATATTAAGGAGTAAATCTGGAGATTAGGAGAATAATTGAATATTTTGTAATAAATTTTATTAATATATTTAAGGAGTAAATTAAGGGATTACGAGAATGATTGATTTAGGTCCCACCATAATTTAATCTTTACACAATCAAATTTGGAATATTAATTTTTTACATTTAAATAAAAGACTAATTATAATAAATATAAATGTCATAAATAAGGGCAAATTTGATATTTGGAAAAAGTTTTAAATCCAGAAATCTAAAACTATAAAATTCGTAAACATTCGACATTTGTGAAAATAAATTTYCAAAATAGACCATCCAAGACATTATGTTTAGAAATGTAAATTGGAGTTTAGTGTTTCTTAATTATGTTTTATTGATAATTTATAACTAAATCTAGTATTTAGTTACACAATTGAATAAGATAGGAAATATTGATGTACACACGTAGAATTATTAAAAAATAGAAATGATAGGTTTAAGAATTTTGTAATTAAGTTTGAAAACAAAATTTGAAAAAAGTTTAACCGTAATAAAAATAGGTCAATAGTAAAAAGTGAAATAAATAGATAAATTTAAATAATAATAWTATTATTATTAGAATAAGCAAAAAAAGACCTCCTAGATCCCAAAAATCCCACCTCRAAAAGGGATTAAGGGTTTTTACTCATCCATCCAGCTGGGTTGGGTTTTGTCAGGCCCGACCATGGAGTACAATTTTTCTTTTAACAATATTTTGTAAATTTTGTCGAAATATCGATATTTTGACRACATTTTGTTATATCGTCGATAAGGTGGCAAAAACAATTTTCCCCCTGTGTCGATGTCGATGCGTCGAACGATATTTAGTACACTAGTTGGTCTAATAATTATTCTTTTGTGTGATTAAGACATCTTGCTCCTTCTAAAAGTAAGAGGTTCAATCTTCTATTCTAAAATTTATTGTATTTAAAAAAGCAATATAAAAATCTTCAAAAATTCATCAATTTCAATGAGAATCAAAGTTTTGAATTTGGTCAATGTYATGAGTAGGACGTTTGCCATGTGGACAATTAAGATACTTCCATGAGGAGGGATGATGTGGCAACTGAGACGCCTCGTTTTCCTAACAAAGACCATCCTCGTAGGTTYGAGTTTGAAGAAGAGCTAAGTTGGCCTCATTCAAGTTAGATGGACTTTATCAGCTCGATAGAACTTAAGGTGATGTTGCGAATTAGATTATCTATCACGTTACTCATTTAGAAATTTTATCTACCAYGTTGCTCCTTTASAAATTTTAGAAATATTGTCAATAAGAGTGGTATACGTGACAGATGAAGTCGGTCACTATAGAATGATAATC
This sequence comes from Momordica charantia, assembly GCF_001995035.1. The sequence continues at coordinate 2,046,488 of NW_019104506.1, forward strand.
ATTAGCTTTTTCTCTTCAATGGGAAATATTGCATCCCTTATAATTTATAGAGTGGACATGAAAATACTTTTTTAACCGTTATCAAATTACTAACATTTTTTCAAGCTAAACGTAAAGATTGCAATGCTTATCTAAGATTAATGTACAATTTGATCAAGATTTTTGTGCTGGGTGATCTATCTTTAAATATATTTTAAAATTGTCGGTTAATTATAAAAATATAGTTTTAAATACAAATTTTATTTTTGAAAGTTAATAAATATTTTTAAAGTGTTTATTTTGAAGCATATAAAATATATATTAGAAAAAAATATTTAGCAAACGTATTTAGTGTTATTTAGGTGTGTTTTAGAAAACAAGAACATGTGGATAATTGTTGCACGTAAAGACCCWGCAMAAAATAAGAAAAGAATAATTAGTCAACACACATTTTTTGTGCTGGCGACCAATAAGAAATTGTCACCTTTTTAATTTTTCTAAAAAACATAAAAGATATCTTCTATATTTTATACATTTCTCTCTTCCACTTGTCAAAAATTKAATGTTGGTTAGTGTTGACCACTAAACACCTAATTATTTTTAGAAAAATAAATGATAGGCAATTATCCCCTTACTTTATTTAGATTAAAAAATTGTATATATTTAAATTTTAAATATTTTAAATATCTTTCTTAAAAATGTAAAATTTTGCACTATACAATACTTTTGGTTTGTCCATAGCGGTAGATTTTATTCAACTTGTTGTTGAACAACAAGTAAGGGTGAGAATTCAAACCTCTGATCTTTCGGTTGAAAAAATACGTCTTAACTAAATGAGTTAGCCTCAGATTGGACTTAGAACTTATTTGCATTTTTTCCATTTATTCACTTTGTTCAGGTTGATGTCGATTTTTCATTTGYCAATCCGCCCTGATTTGATCGATGCCTAAAGGATGGGCCAAACGCAATAGAGTAACGACCCGATAGCAGATTCCTCACCAGTAGGGGGACAAGAGACGACTATCTCAAGGCACATCACRACCTACAAGCAACACCGGTGATACGTGGGAAGGCAATCTGGTTGGGAGTCAGAAGATCCATAGTACCTGTTGTTGGGTGTGTTGCCCTTAGCTCGTAGTTTGTAATTATGTAAAAACAAATTTATATTCAATAAATTTTTGTTTTTCTTATTCAATCAATCAGTTGTTTAATTTACATCATTGCATTGTCCAAATCCAATAAACTAAACATCCAAGGTTATTTTCATGTAACCGGRACAGTATATATACTGGGTATATATTTGATATACAAGTGGATAATGTCCCRGGAATAACCTAAAGGGTCTACAGTATATGGATAAGGTTGGACATCTTATCCTGGCAATACTATAGATACAACCCACTTTGTAAATGTTACAAAAGACTCGATACAAGTCGTTTGTGTGGAGACATGCGAGTGGGGGTATTCTATACAATGGGTTTGTATAARACCGGACCGCAAAATAGTCAATCTTTAGATGTAACGTCGTTGACTAATAGATTGTTATTTCATAAGATGACTAGACAATTCATTCTCAATCCTGAGTGAGTTATGGACTCCTACTCGTGAGGGATCGTTCTTTGATCTGTATGGGTGAGAGTGGGCCGAGCCGCCGATTCAACATTCCTACCATTTTGGGGACGAGACCGAGTGGGGAGCTGGAAACATAATTTTACAAGATGGAATTCACTCCTCCCCGACCTTAGGGGAGTAGATGAGTGTTCCCTTTAGTACTGACTCTAGGACTTGAACAARGGGCCTCACCCTCTCATTGTCCCGAGAGGGACGTCTGGTTATTGGTCGGAYCATAACTAGGTTGTTCATTAGAGGATCAGTGGTACTTAAGGTACAAGATGTAACATAGGGGTAAAACGATAATTTGACCCATATGTGGTTACAAACACTCGTGAAGGATTGACTTGCCGTTAATGGTCGATATCCATGGACACAGAAATATTCTATAATGAGAAGAGTGCAGCCGCAGGTTTTTAGTGGAGTAATCCGTAGTTAACATATGTTAATTAAGGTGGTTAATGAGTTTAACCAATCAATCTCACAACAATGGAGCTTCTGATCTATAGATCCATTAGATCCCCTTGCTAGCTCGTAAAGGATAATTAAGAACATTAAATCTTGGAAGGAATTTGAATTATTCAAATTTAATTAAAGGGAATTTGAGTTAATTGTGTATAACACAATTTAATATAATGTATGATGATACATTATAAAACTATWTATTATGAGAAAATAATATGAATTGGATTCATATTATGGTTAAAGTTTAATGTGAATTAGATTTATATTAAATAATCTAGGTTAGGAAGAAAATGTATATTTGAATATGATTCAAATATTAATTGATTTAATTAAATAATGTTTAATAATTAATTAATTAATTAATTAATTAAGATTTAATTAATTATGAATTAAATTAAAATAGTTTTAATTTAATTAATCATTAAATTAAATATAATTAAATATATATTATTAATTTTGTTAATTATGTTAATTAATAACATAATTAACAAAATTCTGGTGAGGTGGACTATCTTCCCTCATTTCTTTAAAACTAAAACTCAGTGTTTGGTTGGTTGGTTTTTCTTATAAAACAAAAAGCTCTCTCTCTCACGATCTCAAGAATTCCCGTTTTTCCTTTCCAAGAATCAAAATCCCACAATTCGTGTTCTTAATCCTAGAGAATAGCAAGACAACTTCGTGGTGATGTCTAACCTTTGGTTCGTGAAGAATTGTTCGTGTTGTCACGAAGTTCRTGCTCGAGGAAGAAAATCTGTTTCCAGTCTACAAAAGTAAGTTTTCTTCCTCTTAAGAGGCTTAACCTCTAATTTAGAATAGAAACGATTATGTTCTTTAAAATTGGTAAGTATAGTTTCTAAACCGAGTCGAATCACAAGCAATCAACCGCTCCCACTACGAATTCGATCCCTTGAATTGGTATCAGAGCCATATCGTGATTTAACTTCGTTTAGGACAGTATGGTACTATTTTTTGGTGGGTTAATTTTATGCATTTGATGTATGATGGTTTTCTAGTAGACGATTTCRATTTTTAGCATTTAGATTTACAATTCATGTTGATTCAATCAATGTAAGGGTCCATTGTTTTGGGCATTTTGTTTTAAATCGAGTCTGTAAAGTCYGGGTCGTTCATGGAAAAAAGTTGCTGCAAAGAAAGGTCAGTTTTCGAACAATTTTGAAGAATTTTCGGTGTTGGAACAATGAATAGAGTAGCAGACCTGCGTCAGCAGTGGCATGGCGTTGTGTTTCTGTTTAGCAAAGCGTCGTGGCGCTGCTCTATGGGACAGTCGTTCGTGTGTTTGAGGCTTCGTAGGCCTTTTTTGTATTTTTTTAATTAATATAAATTAGTTTATATTGATTTAATTATAACATAGGATGCCAAAAACCGATCTACTTAGCTATTTATTTTAATGCATTATGAATGTATTTTTATTGTGAATTATATGTTGTATAAAGTATGACATATAGTTTTAAATTTTCACCMTAGGTTAAGCATGTTCATGCATCATATTTATGTAATAGTTATAATGTATGATAGCATGATTTATTTTCATAGTTGATTAATATAAGTGGTGTATTAATTAGATGAAAATAATTGTTATAAGTAATATAAGTTGCATTAAGCATGACATTACTCTAGTTAATATAATTGTTATATTAATGTATGTCGTCAATGCATGACTATAGGTTTAATTTCTTAAATTTTATAAGTTGGTAGATAGAAATTAAAATCTATAATAAAGAGTTGCATGCAAATATAAAGTCTAAGTTAATTAATTTTAAAAGGGGTTTAAAATTAATTAGACCTTAGGTTATATATTTTAATATGATTATGAGATAGTCTTTTATTTTGTTTTAACTAGGTTTAAAATGAAATGATACAAGACTAAATATAAAATATTGCTTATAAGGGAACCMTATCTAAGGAAGGTTATGTCTAGGTTGAAGTATTTAAGCTGATTGTAAGAGAACACATCTACCTGRGAACCGACCTGGGGTTTGAATTAGTCAATATTTTATATGCATGCAATAATGTCATTAGTTTATTAATACGTTTAATAAACTAAAACATTAATGTACAACTTCCAATATAAATAGTTATGTTGGGCCAACTAAAAATTCACTTAGTTAATTTCACTTAGCYGGAATTTACCTAAGTAATATACCCTAGTCTTAGAATACTAAGTGGGAGAAAAAGAGAATATGTAATATACTACATATATTTTCGATATACAAGGTATATATGACATTTTTTTCTCTCACATTTCTCCTTAAAGTTCACAATGTGAGTTTCATGATCGGCCTTGTGTCGCCCTAGGCGCGGCCTCCCTATGAAAGGTGTTTGCATGGTTCAATATCGTGGTGAATGAAGATAGTATTCATAGTAAGTGGAAGAAGGAAATGCGACAACACATCCTACAGTCTTCACCATTAGTTTGCTTAATGAGATTTCATACATAACATGCGTGTCGTCCTGGAGTGATCATCCTTATGRAGGGTCCATTATATGGAATTGAAACCAAGACAAACTACAGAAATGGATAAGAGTTTCTTAGGTTTTGCTTCAATATTGTCCTTCCCTACGACGGGATTATTGGGGCGGACTTTCGAGAGTATTYAAACCAAATTGAAGACTTTCTARAGATTTGAAGATTCAAAGACCAATGTGAAGATTTTGAAGACTTGAAAACTTTCGAAGAACTGAGAACTTCTATCTAAATTTAAGAACAAACATCTCAAACTTTACATCAAGTTCAAGAGGAAGAATCAGAGGATAAAGATTAGATATTGAAYCCATTACACAAAATTCAACTCCATGAAATCAAATTTCTCCAGGAATCTTGTGTGAACAAATTGGTACGCCTAGTGGGACAATCTCTACCTCTCATCTCTTTCTCAAGACTTAAAGTTTTCTAAGAAAAGTAATGGAATTTAGAAGGGCTTCTACAACAGCTGCTATCATGAATAATCTCCATAAGGTCATATTACCTATGGTTGCTTTGATGAATTTCATGTACAGGGAAATCAAACTCCTCCTGTTGTTGCGAACAAAGTGATGATGCTGCTAGAAACATCTATTTGATAGTGTACTTTATAAGCCACATTTCATGACATTCAGGTGAGAATTGTTTGGCCATTTTCGTTTGTTCAWGGCATATTTACGTACATAACTTGTATTTTTACAGGATTGAGCCATTAGAAAGAATTGAAGCATAAGTGATCAATTGAAAGGAAAATTAGAGTCAAAGGGAAGCTTAATTCAGGAAAGGCAATCTCAAACAACATATTGCTTACTTGGGTAGATACCCAATCCAGTGGACAATATTGGTAATTACGTACYATCTTATTAAAACTTGACATGTACACTTGTGGTAAACAATTTTTGCTACACTATTGAAGATGAGTTTTTCTTGTTAATCATAACCCCTTATTCTATCCTAATCTGRACATGTTCTTTGTTATGATGATTGATGCATGCACTATGGATGAAAAAATGACAGAAATAGAGAGGAAAATCAGAAACCTTATAAAAACAATAAAAAAAAAATTCTCAAATCGCCTCTCTGAAAAACAAGATTGAGAGCCAAGATGCTAATGTTGTTGAATCAAGTTAGATCCCAGTTGTCAAAGATAACAACARAGGAAAGACCATCACTCAAGAAAATCACTCGCAACATTCTACTTCGATCGCTTCACTCTCTGTTCAACAACTCTAGGACATGATAACAAACTTAATCAGTGCTTAATAGGTGGATCCTCTCAAAATACTCTATTATATTCAAAACCATATTCCAAGAGAATTGACAACTTGAAAATGCACATTGGATATAAGCCGCCTAAGTTCCAACATTTTGACAGGAAAGGCAATCTCAAACAACRTATTGCTTACTTCATTGAAACTTGTGAGAATGCTGGTACGAGAGGTGATCAACTGGTCCGGACATTGAAGGGAAACCCCTTTGATTGGTATACTGATCTAGAGCCTAAGATGATTGAGAGTTGAGAACAACTTGAAAGATAATTCCTAAATCGCTTCTACAGTACGAGGCGAATTGTCAGCATGGTGGAGCTCACCAATATTAGACAACGAAGAGGTGAACCTGTTATTGCCTATATAAATCGATTGAGAGCTTTGAATTTTGATTGCAAAGATATGCTTACTGAACTATCCGCTATCGAGATGTGTAATCAAGGTATGAACTGGGAACTTCTTTACATCCTCCAAGRTATAAAATCTCACATCTTTTAAGAGCTATTGACACGACCCGTCCCATACACCTACTAGTCCTAGAACGAGTCGCGCCGACCACAAACCCCGATTAGCTACGAAGTCCATGGTCAACTTTCTTTCTTAACTTTGACTTGAACTTTGACTAACAAATTTTGAATGGATGCATACTAAAATAATAATCTTTTACAAAACCGTCAAACTGGCATCCAATATTAAACATTCTCTTCTATCAAAAGGGTGATAACAGCTTTACAGCAACTACATGTAAGTACAAAGTGATATGTAAAACCTCAACTACTCTGGGTGGTAGAAGTCTAACTAAATTCTTCTTGAAACTCAGAAACTCAGATACTCAAGTACAACCTGGGGGRAAAAACAAAACATAAACAGTGAGCTGGGAAGCTCAGTGAGTGGTAGGTTAATAAGAAAATATTCTCGTAAACTTCTTTCATAAACAAGTGAAAATTCAGTTCTTAAAACAAACTTCATAAAACTGAAGTAATAAACATTCTCTTTTAGATTTCATAAAACTTGAGCAACTAAAAACTTAGTAAACTTTCTAAACATAACTTATAGCAACAATTTTCTTTCTAGGCAAACGGAAAAGACAACGCTCCCAAGTCTAGGATTTGGACCAGGATTCGGAATCCAGATTTGGCCCTAATCGTCCCAACATTCCCCTACGTCCTTTGCGACCTGGTTACGCCAACTTCTCAACCTGCTCTAAAACACATTCTAAAACATGTAAAACATTCTTCTTTCAAACATAAACAGGTAGATAAAACTGAACACCACACATGTATCCATATTYTATTCTGGTCTACTGGCGTAGAGTAATCTCAATACATACAGTAGAATAATTCTCTCAACGTGCGGAGTCAAATGGTCCCAAAGACCTTCTATTTCTGGGTATACTATAGAAACACATTCTTATAGTATACGGGTAATCACCTAGATACAATAACATGGTGGTTTGAAAACTATTCCCATAAAATGTTCTAAAGTTCTTTTCTTCTTCTTTCTAAGAACTTTTCTAACTTTCTCAAATCATTTCTAAAATCTTTCTTTCTAAGAACATTTCATGAAATTCTAATATCATTTTCTGAAATCTCTTTCTAAATACACTTCATAAGCTTTAAATATTTCTTTAAAATCATAAGCATTTCTAAATTCTCATAAACATTTCTAAATTCTYGAACAAACATATTTTCTTTCGTTCTCAGCAGAAATGCTAAATCATACATAATATATATAATTTCTCAGAAATTCTATAATCAATATCTAAAAACATTTAATAAAATAACCACTCACACGTCAATAATAATATCCAAAACTTTTAAGTAAATAACCACTCATAAATCCTTCAAACTCGGTCGTCATTTGCTCTAATTTCTGGCCGACCTGAAATATCGATTTAATACAAAATTATTTCACTTAATTCCAATATAAAATAATTCCAAACTTTAATCACAATATATTCAAACAAAACCAATTATCCAAATTCCCAATTCTCTCTCTTTATTAAAAACTCACTACTCTTTCTTCCAACCTTACAAGTGTGGGTCCCACAAACTACCAATCAATTTATCTTCCTTTCATCTTCTCACGTGAAAGACCTCTTTTATTTACCCAATTTCTTTTACCAATTTGGCAATTCATTTTACTTTTCTTAATTAATTTTTATCCCATAATCCATTTCTCTSTCTTCCAACAGCAACCATCATCTTCTTCCTTTTTCTTCTCCATCACAACCCACGAATGCTCTTCTTTTCTTCCTCACAGTCCCCTTTTTCTTTCCTTAGCCTTTTTTTTTCTACAATTTCTTCAAAAACCAACATAGCCTCCTTAATTTGTACCCAAAAGATAAAATATTAACACTTAATTTCTCTGTTTCTCTACCCTTCTTCTCCATCTTCAAAGCCTCTCATCTTTGTCCATTTTTGTTTCCCATTTAAAGTCATTAATTCCCTACAATAAACCTAAAGAAAACCCACAAAGCAGAATTTTATCCTCTTCAAACGATTGAGAGAGTTGCAAATACACAATTTCTTCTTAACAATTCCTTAAACATAAGGATAACAACCAATGAATTCACAACTCCAAAGGGTTTCYCAGAGAAGAAAACCCATAAAAACGTTTCAACATCCAATTTTTCCTTGTTTATTTCCACAAATTCCTTAATCACAAACATAGATTACTTACCAAATTTGAAACCCAAGTCTTAGTTCTGGAAYACAAGGATTTTCCTCCTCTCCTCAACCTTCAATTTGTTCGTCTCCTCCCCTGTTCCAAAACCACGAGAAAGCAAATTTTTTTTCCCGTTTTGCCTTTCCTTCTTTYGTTCCCTTTCTTCTCTGTTTCCTTTTCTTTTTCTTTTTCATTCTTTCTTTCATTTCCTTTTCTTTTCTCTTTTTTTAAACACATATCACTCACACACCAAACAAACACCACACACACGTGTCTTTCACAAAATAATTCCCAAAGTTTTATTTTTTTTCTTTTTTTTCTCCTTTACACCAAAAGACCAAAATAACCCTAAATCCATCTCCAATATTTTTTTTTCAATCACAAACAGTCTTTACAGCTATTTATGGGGTTTTATGCCCTAAGCTCACGTGTTTTTATTTAATAAACAAATTATTTATTCAATAAAGAGTTATTTCTTTGCATTACTCGTATTCCAATCAACTAAGATTCGAGGTTATTTAATGTAACTGGAACAGTATATAACTGATATACGATATATATTCGATATACAATATATATTCGATATACAAATGGATAATGTTTCAAGAATAACCTAAATGGTATATAGTACATGGACAAGGTTGGGTACCTTATGCTGGTAACACTATGGATACGACCCACTTYGTAACAGTTATAAACGACTCTATCCAGGTCGTTCATGTGGAGACATGTGATTTGAGGTATCCTATACAATGAGTTTGTATAAGACCGGACCGCAAAATAGTTAATCATTAGCTATAACACCTTTAGCCAATAGATTGATATTTCATAGAATGACCAAGTAACTCGATCTTAATCYTGATCAAGTTATGAACTCGTGCCTATAAAGGATCGTCATTTGAAATGGTTTGACCATAARTAGTTTGTTCATTAGAGGATCAGTGATACTTAAGGTGAAAAAGGTAACTCAAGGGTAAAATGGTAATTTGACCTAGCTATAGTTATGAACACTCGTGAAGGATTGACTTACTGTTAATGGTCAATTTCCGTGGACACAAAATATTCTACACTGAGAAGAGTGCARCGTGTGTCTTTAGTGGAGTGACCAACAGTTAACAAATGTTGATTAATATAGTTAATGAGTTTAATCAATTAATMTCGTATCATTGGAGCTTTTGATCTGTAGGTCCATTATGTCCCTTGCTAACTTACAACGGGTAAAACGAGGATTAAGTTTTTGAAAGAATTTGAAATGTTCAAAATATGGAATGTATATAATGTATATTGATACATTATATAAATATATATTAATTTTGGATAAAGATTCAAGATTAATACTATATATTATGAGAGAAATATTTGAATAAGATTCAAATAATAATTAATATGAATTGGATTCATATGAAAATTATAGGTTAAAATTAATGTGCATAAGATGTACATTAAAACTATAGGCAATACAAGGGAGATGCATCTGAATATGATTCAAATATATAGTTTTAATTAAATATGTGATATTTAATTAATTAATTATTAATTAGATTAATAATTATTAATTAAATAAAAAAATCAACACCCCTACACAATTGCAGGAGAGTAGTGACGTGGGGTAACTCCCCATGTCACTCTTTGTTAAATGCAAAAGGCGTTCTGCATTTGGTTGTTCTTCTTCCCCAACAAGAGAAAACAGAAGAATTCTCTTCCTCTTTCATTTTTCCCGCTACTCAATCAATTCTCTTTTGATTTGCACCAATTATATAGTTACCTAAGAATGAATGAACTATTAATTTTCTAGGTCAAGAATTCTCCAATCTCAACTGCCTCTCTCAAGCGCAAGCTAATTCTCCTTATCAATTAAGAAACTGATATCCCAATCTAGTTTCTATACAAGTAAAGACTTTATACTGAATAAATCTTTTAATGACCTCTAAAGTACTTCTAAATCTCTTGATATTAAAATCCCTTTAGTTATGCATCCCAATTCTAACTCTAAACTATCTCTCCCGAGCGTAAGATTTCAAGTCTAATATCAATCAATCTATGACCAGTTGATTAAAAGCATTAAGCATAAAGATAAAAAAAAAAATAGAGCATTCATAATCATTCAATCAAGAGAATCTAACAATCAATCCATAAAGTTGAATGGCTCCAATCTTTGCTGTGTACTCTTCTTTTGTCATGTTGACTCCGATTTTTCTTTGACTTTAATCCAATAATGTTTCGTTTCCTCCCAATTGTCCATTCCTGTAAAATGTATCTTATGTGCGTCAAACTATCATARAGATACGAAAATCAACAAATAATTCAAATATAAATTTCATGAATTGTAGCTCACATAGTGCGCTATCAATATACCTAATATCAGGGGCGGATCCACGTAGGGRCCAGGAGGGCACGTGTCCCCCCTGAAATTATTTTAAATATAATGTATTTCTTATATATAATAATCCTTAAAGAAAAAAATATATACAATAAACATGGATTACATTGTCCAGATATTCGTAACTCTCAACCATGTTTAGCCGTTAGAATAAACTAATTTTTTACTTTTCTATTTACATTGTTGATTTTTTTTCTTTTATAAATTTTAGAGTTAAATTCAAAGGACAAGTTTTTTGACAGAAAGTAAGAATATACAATTGACAAGTAAGCTTCCAATTTCTTTTAGACTTTTAGTTTTATCTTATTATTAGCTTCCAATTTCTTTTAGACTTTTAGTTTTATTTCGTATGATTGTTAAATTTATGTTTTAATTCTTGAATATTTTTCTATTAATATTTTTGTAGATTTAATTTGAATCAATATGAAGAAATATTATAAAAGAAAAACAACAATTGAGTCATCATCTCCAAAAAAGAAAAGTAATATTGATTCTGATAGGTTCCATGTAGAAGTTGATTTAGGAGAATTATCCGCAGATCCTGGTCTAAGACCTAAAATTTCTGATTATAATTGTAATATTCAAGATCAAGTTCGTAAAGCTTATTTACAAAAGAGTCGTTGTCAGCCACGAAATCATATTTTTTCATTCAAGAAATTTGGACAGAAGTCAAGACGATTTAATCGAGCTTGGTTCAACGAATATTCTAATTGGTTAGAATATAGTATTTCAAAGGATGTTGCATTTTGTTTATGTTGCTACTTATTCAGACCAGAAGTTGGTGAACAATYAGGAGGTGATTGTTTTATTGGTGAAAGATATTCTAATTGGAAGAAAAAAGAGAAATTGCAAACTCATGTTGGTGGTCCTAATAGTGYACATAATCAAACTTTGGTTAAATGTGAGGCTCTTTTGAAACAAAGGCAACATATTGAGACGTTTTTTAATAGGATTTCAGATCAAGCACGAGGTGAATATCGAAGTTGATTAGGTGCATCAATTGATTGTATTAAGTTTTTATTACGACAAGGGCTTCCATTTCGTGGACATGATGAGACACATGATTCAAAAAATCAAGGTAACATTTCTTGAAATTTTGCRATGGCYATGTGACCACAAGGATATTGTGGCTGTGACTTTGAAAAATGCGCCAGACAATTTGAAATTGATTGCACCAGATATTCAAAAAGATATTGTGAATTGTATTGCAGTAGAAATTGTGAAGGCAGTTATAAGAGATATAGGTGATAAGTTATTTTATATTTTGATTGATGGATCCAAAGATATATCTTCAAAGGAGCAAATGTCAGTTGTATTGCGATATGTGGATAAAGGTCATGTGATTGAACGATTGGTTGGAATTATACATGTCGCCAATACAAATTCTCTATCACTTAAGCTCTATCACTTAAGGAAGCTATTGATGAATTTTTTTCTCAACATGGATTAAGTATTGCTAGTTTGCAAGGACAGGGATATGATGGAGCAACTAATATGCAATGTGAGTTTAATGGATTGAAAGTACTTATTTTGAAAGAAAATGAATGTGCTTTTTACATTCATTGCTTTTCTCATCCGCTTCAATTAGCTCTTATAGCTACTGCAAAAAATCATGTGGAAATTGCTTGTTTTTTTTTATTGTTACAAATGTAGTGAATGTTATTGGGGCATCGGCAAAACGTCGTGATATTCTAAGAGAAAAGCATAGTATGACAATGTTTGAARCTTTGGATAATGGTGAAATATCAAGTGGCCGATGATTAAATCATGAGACAATGATTAAACGACCAGGAGATACACGGTGGGGATCACATTACGGTGCTTTATTGAGTATCATGACAATGTTTTCATTAGTAGTTCATGTACTTGAGACAATTGTAGAAGGTGGATTAAATTCAGAACAGAAATATGAAGCAGGGATTTTAATAAGTTCAATCCAATGATTCGACTTTGTTTTTCATATGCATTTTATGAAAATCATCTTAGGAATCACAAATGATTTGTCTCAAGCATTGCAAAGAAAAGATCAGGACATTGTGAATGCCATGAATTTAGTCAGAATTTGTAAAGAAAAATTGCAAACATTGAGGGAGTCTGGTTGGAATTCATTGCTAGATCAAGTTTCTACTTTTTATGATAAACATAATATTCAAGTTCTTAAAGATGGATGATATGTTCTTGATTCAAGGACGACAAGGATGAAAATCTCAACCAATTACCAATATGCATCATTATCGTGTCGAAGTTTTCTATACATGCATTGATATGCAACTTCAAGAGTTGAGTAATTGTTTTACCAAAACAATTACTGAGTTGCTTCTTTGTGAGGCATGTTTGAATCCGAGTGATTCATTTGTTGCTTTTGATGGACAAAAACTTAATCGTCTTGCTCAATTTTATCCAAGAGATTTTGTAGCTATTGAACTCTTTGTGCTTGATGATCAACTTCAAAATTACATTATTGATGTGCACTCAAATATTGAGTTTCGTGATCTAAGAAGCATCAGTGATCTTRCAATAAAAATGGCAATGACAAATAGGGATAAGGTATATCCATTAGTTTATCGATTCTCACATTGRCATTGATTTTACGTGTTGCAACAACTACTGTAGAGAGAACGTTTTCTGCCATGAATATTGTGAAGACTCGATTGCGTAAATCGAATGAGAGATCAATAGATGAGCGATAGTCTCATAGCATATGTTGAGAAAGATTTATTTGATAAGTTAGATAACAACGTTATCATGAATCGATTTCAGAATAAAAAGTCGTAAAGGACAGCTGTAATGTTATTCAATTAGTTCATTATTGTCGCAACGTCATCACGATGCGGAGCGGCCAACGTCATMCCCTGAAGGGTCTCTTTCGAGATTGGGGTTTGGAGTCGCCACCAATCATATATGAGGTGTGATTGGTCACCTATTTTAAAAACTTGGTCTACGAAAAACAGATTTTAGGTTCAGGAGTCAGTTGAGCGTAGGGAAGGTGTTAGCACCCTACGACGCCCGTTCGAAAATCTCTCAGCAAAAAATCTCTTTTTAAAAATAAATAAATAAATAAGAAAATAAAATTCATTAGAAGACATGAAACAAAAGAAGAGTAAATTTTATTAAACGCTTTTCTAAAAAAAAACCTTCTAAACTTTGATTGGAAATTTTAAAGAATCTAATTTATTTTTTAAACAAGATTTAGTCTATAAGAACTCTTATTATTTTTTTTAACTTACAAAACTTTAATGCAAAATCTTTTATTTAAGTGAGATTAACTTTTTGTTTACTTTATTTAAAAATTATTTTATTTTACTTTAAGAAAAATTATTTACATTATTTTTCAAAACTTATTTTAAAAAGTTTATTTTCTTTGAAAGGAAAATTTTGGTTTCTTTTGTTAAAAAGATTTTTTATTATTATTATTAAAAGAAGTGTAGGGGGTATACTGTGCAGAGATTTTTACCACTAGGCTTTTGCCTGAAACTAATATCGTTCGTGTCGCCTGAGCTAGTGGGTGTTAGAGTGGGTCGTTGGACTCTTCTTTGTCGTCGGTCTATCATCAGAGGATGGTCTCAAGGCAGCAATGGAGGGTGTGAGGTGTGCACCGGAGTCTTGCTGTGTTTGGTTCTATTGCACCGCCTTTAGAGACTAAGGGAACGAAAAAAATAAAAAATAAAAATTTTTCTTCACCCAAATCATTCTTCTGTTCTGTGTACTTGTCTCCTCCTCTYTATTCTGTCTTTCTAACTCTCTGCACTGTGTGCCCTCTGTTCCCTCTGTTGCCCCTCCTTAAATACCAGAAAAAAATGGTATTACTATGAGTCACGTAAAACCAGAGAAAAAGAGGGAATGAAAAGCGTAAGGAAAGATGTCATCTGTAGAACCTTGACCAATAAAAAATCAAAAGRGGGAAAAACGGTTAATATCAAAACAGTTAAAATAAAATCTTATTTTTTAATTTGTAATTTTATTAATAAAATMAAAATCTTTAAAACAAAATCTATTTTAATTTAAGTTAATTTAAACTTTATCTTAAAACTAATAATAAAGTAAATTTATGTTATTTTTTAATTAAAATAAAACTTAATAAAGTAAAACAAAATAATACAAATTATAATTAAAATTAAAATTAAAAGAAAAAAAAGATAAAGAAAAAGAAAAAGCCAGACCAAATAYGGTGTCTACAGCTTGCCTCCCTTTGTGTATCATTACAAAACTAAAAGGGTAGACAAAGGCAAAAGACAAAGTATTTGGGAGGGCGAAAATTTTATTCAGACAAGGCAAGATAGAGATGGATCTCGCTTGACACTATGCAGGATCTCAACATGCAAAGGACCTGTACTTGACACAGGCTTCAACCTCGATCTTGGATCGGGTTCGATTTAACCGAATGATAAGATGTAATGGACCTGACTTTAAGACAGGTTTCAACCTCGACTTGGATCGGGTTCGATTTAGTCGAATGATACAATGCAAAGGACCTGGCTTTAACAACAGGCTTCGACCTCGACTTGGATCGAGTTTGATTTAACCGAATGAGAAAATGAAATGGACCTGGCTTTAACAACAGTCTTCGACCTCAACTTGGATCGGGTTCGATTTAACCGGATGATAATGCAATGGACCTAGCTTTAACAGCAGGCTTCGACCTCGACTTGGATCAGGTTCGATTTAACCAAAGGATAATGCAACGAATCTGGCTTTAACACAGGCTTCGACCTCGACTTGAATTGGGTTC
>NW_019104506.1:2063814-2074189 GCF_001995035.1 Momordica charantia
CAGGTGTGAACAGGGTCGACCGTGGTGATGACGTGGAGGGGGCTTGACCGCGGAGGGATCACTAGTCGAGTAGTGAGGATAGAGGGAAGAGTCGTTTGGTACGAGTAGCATTGGGATTTATTTTATTGCTAGGTGTGGACCCGAGGAGCGATTTTGTTTTCTTTAGAACTACTTTTATTTTTTTTATGGATGTTAATGTTAAACGCGTCACTGTTGTCGTTGGAGTTTAGGTGTACGATTGTTTTATTTATTTAAGAATTTTAGCCACTGAGGCGGATATGAGATGTCTTTTTTTTAAATTGCCCACGGAGAGCGAAGTTTCGACAGTTTATAAAATTGATATTTTTGGTGGAATTATGGGAGTCGAAGTTTTATTTTATTTAGATTATTTCCCAGGGAGTTGGTTATCTCGTGTTTAGAGTTAAGGCTAGACAGATGGATTATTTATCGTTACCTAGGATGGTATATAACATCCTGGGGCGTTACRGAGTTCGATTTAACATAATGTTAAAATGCAAYGAACCTGGCTTTAACACAGGCTTCGACCTCGACTTGGATCGGGTTCGATTTAACCGAAGATATAATGCAACAGACATGACTTTAACAATAGGCTTCAACTTTAACTTGGATCGGGTTTGATTTAACTGAAGATATAATGCAACGAACCTGGCTTTAACAACAGGCTTCGACCTCGACTTGGATTAGGTTCGATTTAACCGAAGATAAACGTTTGATCACAAAAATAACCAAGCTTACGAGCTCGGCTCGGACGGAATGATGACCTTGAGGATGAGCTGAATTTTGCTGAGCAGGAGACTTGCAAGAGAAAACACTCTAACGCCCAAGTTAGGAAGAATCCAAGTTGTATTCAAGAGAAAATACAATGTTCGGCGTTGTAGACACCTAAATTTGTCCGACATTCATTTTTATTATTTCTTTTTATTTGTATTTGTTTGTATTTTATTTTAATATTTTTCTCTCTATAACTTTTATTTTTCTTTATGACAAATATTTTCTTTTTTGATGTTTTTATAAAAAAATAAGGATAGAAAATAAAAATATTTTGATTCCCTCCTTTTCTTTAAAAAAATCTTTTAGGGAAAATAAAATAAAAATGATTTGTTGGAAACAACCTYTCTTTTTTATTTATTTAACCAAAGTAATAAAAAAAAGTGAAGTTTTAATAAGTCTTTTTTTTTTTTTAATTTTCTTATTAGGAAAGCTTTTTTATTTGATTTAACAAAATTGGTAAAAAGTAATGAGGTTTTTCTTAGTGATATTTCTCTCCTTGTTTTGCTAAGATTTGGAGGATTTTAAAAATTGTATATATAAAAGGGTATCTTTATTTGATTTGGCTTGATTTTGTTTCCCTCAACCAATTTGGGTCTAATGGCTATAAATTGGAGGGGGAAATCGATTCTATGGGGAGGAATTTTTAAGATCTCACGTCCCATAGCCTCCTAATCATTTTTTTTCTTAAAAAAAAAACGTAGATCCATCATCAAAGAAACAACGGTGTGTGGTGTGTGGTGTGTGCTTCCTTCGATGGCTAAGAATTTCTACGACCATAGATCCATAACCTACTCTTGCGGACTGCGTCGTCGAGTGGAAGTAGAAAACCTATTATGGTAAACTTTGATTCACGACTGTCTAACTTGGTAAGGAAAGGATATTGGAATTGCAAAAAATTTTGTTTCTGGCCTTTGCTTATTTTGTAATAGAGAGAGAGATTATTCTAATTTCAAACAAACGAATACAATTTAGGAGTCTTGTCCGGCATTGAAATTCAATTTCATCAAGGATGTTGAAATTGCAATTTTTTTTTCCTTATATATACGTGTGCTGTCCCAAATGAATATTTGTTAATTCATATGGTGAAATTGCAAGCGTGTTTGTTTATGGGTTTAACAATTTTTGGGAGTTAACTGACTTTTTCCTAATTTTATTGAGTTTTGGATAGAACATGGTGGGGCTTAAGTTTATAGCATTGGATTTGTTTTATTACAGAGTGCTTTGTTAATCATAAATATATATATATACCATTTTTTATTTATTTATCTTCCTTTCTTTTCTTTTCTGGCCTTTGCTTATTCTGCATTGTTTTCTTTTGATTATTATTTTTAGTATGTTTGATAGTTGGTGCTACTTCTAAATGGTAGCATGATATTCGGTTCAATCCAATATCTTATATTGTTTAGTATCATATGATATTTGCATATTTGGTCACATTTCGTATTTGTTCAATTGTGTTCCTATGAAAATTGTGTAGATTATTTGTGGCACAACTTTGTTCGAAAATGATTTAAAAAAAAAATAGTACACATTTATTGTTTTTAAAGGAAATTTTCCTGACGATGGAACCTTGAAATATTCGGGAGGCTGATATTCTTGGATTCTTAAAGGGTAAAGGTCAATATCTCAAGAGGCCGAGATTTGATTTTGAATATATTTTCCTAAAAAAAATGTGTTTCGTTTRAATAAATATTTTTATCCATGTATTTTTTTTTTGTTTGTCTAAAAATAATTTATTTTTTTTAAGGGAAAATTTTTCCAACGAGAGAACCATGAAACGTTCGGGAGGCTGATGTTCTTGGATTCTTGAGGCTAAATATCAATATTTCGGGAGGCCGAGATTTGATTTTTATTATCTTTCCCTAAATAAACGTTTTTTTTAAATAAATTTTTTTTTTATCTATGTGTCTTTTCTAAATAAAATAATCCACTAAATGCAAATTGTTCTCATTTTTTTCATTTTGAAGTAAATAAATGTATTTTTCTTTAAAAAATAAAAAAATATGTCTTCATCGTTTCGTGTAAGACTTTTCCTTATAAGGAAAATTTTGCTGTGAAAAAAGTATTTAAAAATTGAACATTTCATAAAGGTATTTCCTTCRAGATATTTCTAAAAGTTAACAAATCAAATCTTGTCATTAATATTTTTCCTAAAAAATTTCCTATAACGGAAATTGAGGAATTCGAAAGGTCGATTCCCTAATATTCTTGAGATTATGAATTTATTTTGGAGGGCCAAATTAAATTCAAATAATTAAAATTTTCTTAATGGCTTTAAGCCACCCATAATTATTTGTTCCTTATTTATCTTAAGAATAAGGACCAATTAAGCATGAGACATTTAAAAATAAAATAAAACGCTTTTTCATTGAGGGCCATTTTTCTTGAAAATAATATAAAAAATAAATTATCGTTCAGTGAACGAGTGTTGTGGGGTGCTAATACCTTCCCCATACACGAAAGACCCCCGAACCTAAATCTTTTGTGCAGATCAACTTATCCACACATTTCGGGTGGCCAGTCACACCCTATAAATAAAGATTGGTGGCGAATCCATTTTTCTCCTCTCGGGAAGAAAGTCGGCCGCTCCACATCGCAAACCCGTAGCGACACGCGTACCTGGTATAGAGGCAAATGATTTCTATATATAGGTAAGATCTCCGACAGGACTCCCGACAAGGCCTCAACGACTCTTTAAGGTAAGCGTGAATCACAGCGTGCTATTGTGGAGTTTGTCGAAATTTGCAGCTGAGCAAGACACGTCTAGGTTGGTTCAAACAAAGAATAAAAACGGGACCAAAGGAGATCTTGGTCGGCTTGGCCATAATGGGCATCGRCTTGATAGACAGTCGAAATACCGAGGTGATAAAACTTGGTTCACAGACTTAAAGCCACGTATGTTTTTCTCTTCCAATAAGGATGTGCCACGTGTGAATCCAATAGATTAAAATGCAACTTCCAAAAAAGGCTGAAGTTATTTGATTTACTAGGAAGTTTTTGAYCTGAGTTCAGGGTTTAGAAATCCTCCTAAACTTGCTAAGTGCATGAGATATGCACTTGACGAATGACGATAAGACTAACAAAAAAAAACATGTGTTCATGTAAATGTGAAACTTCCAATGGTAGTATGCAATACTTATCGTAGCGGGAGTTTGACATCCGAGCGAGAGGTCAAACCAAACCAAAACATTCTCGGAAACAACACTACACTAGGTAAGTACCTGTGTAGGTGAGTCGTCGGTTGATCCTAAAAACGGTCGTAGCGGCGTGAGGAGTTAACGAACTGAACGCCCAGAGATCATAAAGGATGAGAAAGGTATGAAGGCAATGGAAAGCTGTACTCATACTAAATTGCATCCCCTTGTAAATGAAAGAGCTCCTACTGGAAATAGCTAATGAAAATCGGGTACCTTGTCGCTGACACATGAGTGTGGCCTATCAACTAGCTATAACTCTAAAGGCCGAGGAAAAGCTAAAAATATTTACAGGAGGCTCCACGGGAAGCTGCTATGCAACCTCTAGGTGCAACTATCTTATGATAGATGGGTGYATCTACAAATGTGTATTGCCCCAATGTCATTAATGATGCTTTATTGTATTTTGCATTTATTTTTATCACTTGAAAATGTGTGACAACATATGATCTGTTTTTTATTTAGCTTAACCAATGAATTTGATCTTCAATACATGATGCAATAATGTATATGCCTACTGAAAGCTAGAATGCAACATGTATGCATGATACTAATTTTTATATTGGCAATGGAATGTGATTATGAATGCACAATGTATGATRCTTAAATTTTCATAATCTAACCATGAAATGAAAAAAAATATATATATATTTTTGCCTTTTAATTCCAGCTGATTCATAATCTAGCTTTTTAATTCCAGCTGATTCAAGTTAGGATAGGTATACAAGAGGCCTTTGCTGCAGGATCCTTTTAGATAACGAAAAACTTGCCTCCCAATGGTACTTCCTAGGATTTCCCTTATACCTGCTCACCATGCTTGAACAATATGCTAGATCTGTTCTGGTACACACTATAAGATACATCAAACTCCAAGTGGTATTATTAGCATATGGAATATTGTTCATAGCTTTGATGCTTCATCATAAGGTGAATCTTTTGCTGAAAGCTTCAAATGTAGAGCAATAGGAGTAGTTATTTGTTTTGCCCTGTCCATTTTGAACCTCTTTTAAGTATTTTGTTGGTATATTTTGATTGACTTGGATGAGCTGAAACCAAGTCTCATGTTTTGTTCATGTGTAGAGAGTCTATTTCCTCTTGCATTGCTTTAAACCATTGAGAAGAGTCTTATGAATTTACTGCTTCTTCATAAGTCTTAGGATCATCTTCACATATCTCAGTTACCATGTTTAAAGCATACGATATTACATCAACTTGTGCATATCTACTAGAAGGCCTTATTACCCTCCTTTCACGATCTCATGTTAGATTGTAATAAGTGAAACTCTCAGATTGTTCAGTAGCTTGATATTCAACTTGAGTTTCACTTTGATCAGTTTGATTTTCAACATTTGCCACCCATTCCTTGAAATTTTCTATTGTCTAATCCTTGGTTTTCAGGAAATAGATCTATGTCTTTCTTAATCATCCACAAGCGATAGAAAATACATGACACCATTTAGTGATGAATCTCTTACTGGCCCAAAAGATCTGCATGCACATAATCAAGAATTCCTCTTGTATAATATTGTCCCTTTAGAACTCTTATTCTTTTGGCCTGTGTTGAGTTGATATTGAAATTAGACCTTGCTTGTTTAGCTCTTTTAATCATCCATCACTTATGTGATAGTGCCTTTGTGCTAGATATCAGATTCACCGTCTTGTGCATCCTGAGTATTTAAGGCAGCTTGAGGCATTGAGACATTTTTAATAACAAATAGTGATGGGATGTTAATCCTGCAGCGGAAATGACGAACGTGTTCTTGAATTTTAAGGATAAAAATACAGCATATTGAACGAGAAAAATACAGGGGAAGAGACCTTCTTCAATGAATTTCTAATGAACACCACCACCAAATCTTCCCGGCTATTAGGGGTGATCATTGGTTGGTCGGTGTCAGTTTTTAGATAAAATCGGCACCGAAAACCGACCATTCGGTTTCAGTCGGTTGGAAACTTTTTTTTACCTCAGTGCAAACTGACCGTCAACCGACAATTCGATTGGTCGGTTTTGGTCGATTTTTAGTAGACGCCAAACTCCATAAAAAAAGTAGTTAGGATAGTGCTTGTGCCAATATAATATAGAGGTTGAACGAAAATAGTTTGAGAAGAGAGGAGGGAAAACGAATGAGAGAGATGAAATGAGGAAGAAGGAGAAGAAAGATGGAGAGTGAAAATGGAAAAGAGTGAAAAATCTTTTAGATTTAATGTTTTAATTTTTTTTAAATTTTCAATATAGCATATTGCTATATTTAACAATGTCGGTCGGTTTCCGTCGGAAATAACATATCCGACCAAATCGACCAACATTGAGTCTATTTTTCTTTTTAAAAAATCGACTCTGACCAATTTATTTATCAATGGATCGACCAACCTCGGTTCAGTCGATTTTGGTCGGTCGCATTTGTTTTTCGAAATCTTTTGCTCAGCCCTACCGACTATCCTCTGAGAACGAAAAACTTGCTTTTGGGAACACTTGTTTGGAAGCCAAGTAAATTTTCTTTCAACTTCTTGAGAGAACCATATATACATAAGAAAATGCAGGAGGGAATGAAGACCAAAATTACAGAACAGTTCTGTAATTAACCAATGATTTGGAGGTTCCCACATCAAAAATAACTTCCCACCACTGCAATTTTGCAGGRAAGATTTAATTAAATTGATATTAGCAAAATTAATAATAATAATTGATAATAATAATTAATTAATTATTAATCTAATTAGTAATTAATTAATTAATTATATATTAATCAAATAAATAATTAACACTTAATTATTTATTATCAAAATAGAATCCTATTCTAAAGGATTTCTTTTATATAACCTATAGTTGTAATTTATATCTTATGCACATTATTTTTAACCTATAGTTTTAATATGAATCATATTCATATCAATTTTTATTTGAGTCTCATTCAGATAATTTCTCTCATAATAATAGTTTTAATTTAGAATTAACTATGTATTATAATGTATGTCAACATACATACATATATATATATAATCCCTCGAGTAATTTGAACATTTAAAATTCTTTCAAGAAACTTAATCTTCGTTTTACCCATTGTGAACTAGCAAGGGGACCTAATAGACCTACAGATCAAAAGCTCCAACAATACGAGATTAATCGATCAAACTCATTAATCGAGTTAATCAACATTCGTTAACAGCGGGTYACTCCACTAAAGACCCACAGCTGCGGTTTTCTCACTGCATAATGTTTTTCGTGTCTATGGATATACGACCATTAACGGCAAGTCAATCCTTCACGAGTGCTCGTAACTAAAGCTGGGTCAAATTACCATTTTACCCCTGAGTTACATCTTACTCCTTAAATACCACTGCTCCTCTAATGAACAACCAGGTTATGGTCCGAGGTTCCTCTCGGGCCAGTGGGAGGGTAGTTGTTCAAGTTCTAGAGTCAACATTTAAGAGAACACTCATTTACTCCGCTAAGATTGGGGATGAGTGAATTCCATCTCGTGGAGTTATGTTCCTAGCTCCCCACTCGGTTCGTCCCCAAAATGGTAGGAATGTTGAGTCGGCGACTCGGGCAACTCTCACCCATACGGATCAAAGAACGAACCTTCACGRGTAGGAGTCAATAACTTACTCAGGATTGAGAATGAGTTGTCTGATCATCCTATGAAATAGCAATCTATTAGTCAATAGCACTACATCTATGTATAGGATACCCCCACTCGCATGTCTTCACACGAACGATCTGGATCGAGTCGCTTGTAACATTTTCAAAGCGGTCCATATCCATAGTGTTTCCAAGATAAGGTACCCAACCTTATCCATATACTATAGACCCTTTAGGTTATTCTCGGAACATTATCCGCATGTATATTGAGGGTATATCAAATATATATCAAGTATATGTACCATCCCGGTTACATGATAATAACCTTAGATGTTTTAGTTTATTGGATTTGGACAATGCAATGTTGTAAATTCAGCCACAATTTGATTGAATAAGAAAACATAACTTTATTAAATATAAATTTATTTGTACATAATTACAAGAGTTTGGAACAACACACCCAACACACACTTGATTTGTTCTCAAGCCTTAGTACCACCGTTCCAATGCCTGCTATAGTGCATTTGTTATTGTTTCCCATATAAATTGCTCCTCCATCCCAAGTTTTATACGTTAGAAACCAACTCCTATTTGGAGTCATATGGTAAGAATGTACGAAGTCCAATACCCAATCTTCTTGGTTCTGATTTGGAGTTTTAATTGATTTAGTTTATGTGGTGGCATACACTTTTAGAGTTTTCAAAATTATCTTCTCCAATAGACGCATTTTCCATCGTAGGTTCTTTTCCTCTCTTTTTCTCTATGTATTTTCTTCTTATTGGACAATTTCTTTTGAAACGTCCTTCTTTGTGACAGAAGACAAATTTCAACTTTCCTTTATCTACTAGATTAATTTGATGGTTATGATTCTTATAATGAGGCTAGTTTTTCTTAAAATGTTTCTTTCCTTTTGCAAAGAAAGCTTCATTCCCTCCATTGTCTTTATTCTCCGAAGTCAATTCTAATTCTTTGCACTTTACTGTCGTTATCACATCATCTACTGACAATGTCTCTCTGCCATATTTCATTTCTAATTTTACATCATTGTATCCTTCTGGTAGAGAATTTATGAGAATAACAGCCTCTCCTTCATCGGTTAACTTTTAACCAGAGTTTGCAGCCTTCAACTTGAGTTTATTGAATTCATCAAGATTTTCAGAAATTGTCCTTCGCTGAATTCATCTTGAAAGTGAATAATTTTTCTTTACTGTAGATCTATTGGGAAGATCTTTCTTTGTATGGATTGAATTCAGTTTTGTCCACAACTTATGAGTAGTTGTCTCATCAATAACCTGTCTCAAAACATTATCTCCAAGATCAGCGAACTATATGCAGCTCCTTCCATTGTAGTGATTTGTTCTTCCATAAGTTTCTTTGATAATTTTGCAGGATCCTCTAACGCACTATTTGCCTTCTGTTGAAGAAGTACTAGCTTGATATTTTTTGTCTAGAGATTAAAATCTCTAGTCCCATTAAACTTCTCTATCTCGTATCTAGCTACTGGCATGGATCTTTCTTCCAAGCTCTAATACCAATTTTGTTAGACTAAGATCTTGTAGAATCGACACTCTTGTTTATAGTGGTTCAACATTTTGCCTACGTCCATTTTTGCAATTAGTAGCCAATGATATTATTGAAACTTCATTTTGTGGTACATCATCAAGCTCTCTATTTTCTAAGCTATTTATATGGGTACAAGAGTTAGATTTACAAAAGATCTAACTTCTTAAAGAATTGCAGCAGTTGGAAAATAAAACCAGTAAGTTAGTTCCTTTTAACTAACTGCCTTCAGTATAAATATCTTTAAATTTGAAATTTCCTTTGTTTGTTCCACCAGTTTTACATAATTGGATATCAAATATATTTGTAGGGAGAACGTATTCAAATTATTGTGTTCAACAATTTGATTGACAAATTCGCGACAAAGTTAGACAAGAGAAAAACATACAGAATTGTTGATGGGACTCTCAAGCCAATTGACACAAGATTTCCAAATGTTAGTAACAAAATTGAGATGTCATTAACACAAAACAGTGACATTGAAGGGGAGATATATAACTTGAAGATATTAAACTTGGTCAACTTCGAATCAGTGGCAAATGTAAATGACACGACTACCCAAATGGGTATGCATGATATTGTGATTTCATTTACGTAGTTTATTGCTTAACAAATAATAATTTTATAATTATTTGCAGATATTATAGAAGGAGTTATATACACCTGAAGTGAATGGTTGKTCGAAAGTGCCAAGCTAACTATAGTAAGAAGCGCGAAATYAAAATCATGGATAACAAGTATTATTTAGATTTATTGGTTTGATTCGTTGTTTATATGTGAAACTATTGATTGTCAAAACCAATCTATTATCCTGACACACGTGGATATTTAATATTTTAAAATTGACACTGTGGATGACTTGGGTAAATTGGAGGACAGTTCATAGAAGAAAATTGTAGAGAAAATAATGTAATTCTAATCACAAATATAAGGAAAAGTAACTACAAAGGTAAAGTCTTTTAATTATAGTATAATTTGGTTTCATACCATTGTAAATCTTACTACTATTACTTATTATTTCAGGGGAAATTTTCGTAGCATTTACTAATATAAGTGTTGTTGTGATAATTCCCTTAATAGAGGTTGGGGAGGCACTTAAAACAAGACAAGTATTGAAATAAATTTTAATGAAAACATTTTTAAAAAACTTTGTTCATTTACAGTTTTATTTTTTAAGTTTTTAAATAAACTTGTTTTAGGATGCAAAGTGTTTCTAAATRTTAGAAACTTTATTTTGAAAAAAAAA
>NW_019104506.1:2074238-2107246 GCF_001995035.1 Momordica charantia
TTTTTTTTTTAATAAACTTTTTTTAGGATGCAAACTCTTTCTAAAGATAAAAAAATTCAGATATTTTACATCTATGAATCAAAAAAGTTGGTGAAGCAAAAGAAACAATATTGAGAGACATTATAAAAGCAAAAGTTAAATATTTTTATTATTGCTTCATTGGAAGAATCGTAAAGATTCAAAACAAGGAAAATTCATAGTTTCAAACATGAAATGCATGCAATGAAAGAATTACATGTTAGAGATTATGTTTCGACAGCAAATTGTCAAATTTGTGACAAATGAGAAATCAACATTCGTGAGCAAAATATCTATTAAGATTGGTAGTACCTGATGGTGAAGAAGAAACTTATGTAACAATGTTTGATGGTTCTGAATATTTGATCGAACCTAGTGCAATAGAATATTTCAACAATTTGAAAGTAATTGGTAAAAAGTTTGTTTTTTCTCTTTTACACAAATAAAACTAAACTTAATTATTTCAGGAAATAAAGAAGGAAAAAAAACAAGTGTTATCAGAAATTGGTGTTCGCAGAAGATAAGAAGTATTTCTTTTTGGTTTGAATGGATAGAGGAAGAGAGTATGATTAGACACAAAAGCAAACTCTCGTTCAAGAAATTTGCGTAGTTGATTCAATGACAATAAAAAAGCATGAGAAAAATTTTGAAAAATGTTTGAACCAAAACCATGAAAATAACAAACGGGCCAAATTGGGTGATTAAATTGGAATTAGATGAAAGAGATGTTGGTTGTTTTCATTTAGATGAAGAGATGTTTTTGTTGGATGTTGTTGTTAGAGATATTCAATCTATTTTAGTTTTTATATATTACCATTTTTATTTTAATGAATTATATTTTTGGCCGTCACTGTTTTAAAGATTTGATTATGATATTTAAAATTTCAATGCTTGGAGCTAAAATAATTACATTATTGTTTACCGTATAAAAAACAAGGCACTTAAAGCATAGTATGAAAAAAATAAAAATAACTAGATAATTATATCCATTTTGATAAAATTCTATCCTAACTATACTTGATTATACCGCAATTAAATATACATATACGTATAACATTTTAATAACAGACGACGTGCGCAGACTGCAGCAGCTGTCCTACTCCAACCTTATTTTTTTTGTTTTGATTTTTTCAAGTACTGCTTTTCATAATTAGCAATTGATATATGAAAGTCACGTGTTATTCTTYCAAACAAGAAATATCTTATTCTTAAACGTAAATGTTTTGTAAAATCTTCCTAAAAATACCACTTTCCAATGTAGATTTTTTTACTAACAATTTATGAATACATATTTTATAAATTTAAAAGCGTTTTAGTAAACTAAATTTGATATAATAAWTTTTTTCTCAAAACATGCCATTTTTAAAGAATTTAGAATTTCATTGTAATTTATATATAATTTTTTAATATTATTTTTAAAATTTRTTCCTCCCAATCCATATTATTTATATATATCTTTCCTAAAATTTTGAAAATAAAAAACAGTGTTTGTCATATTTAATTTAATTTCACTAATAGCTTAATAAAATTAAATGATTTGTTATTGTCTCAATAAATTTTAATTTTTAAGGTATTTTTACATCAATTAATTTTTTTGTTGTCATGTTGAATTCCTTTCCACTTTTACTTTCATGAAGTGAAATGATTTGTTTCCAAGGTACTAAAAGTCGACCGACACATCGACATATAGCTCGACGTATCAAGCGACCGGGATCCACTAGTTAAATATGTTCTCCCTTGTCGTAGACTTGTCAAAATGTCAACAAAATGTGAACGACATGTGACATGTTGATTAAATATCAACAAAATATTTGCTAGATACTTTTTTTTTCAATTTTTCTCTCTCGGCGATTCATGCTCCTCCTTCACGACCCTCATCGGATTTTAGAAAGAGGACAAAGCTTGCATGTCCTCGCTTGACTCTCAACCCCCCATATTCGAGATTTTCATCAGTTTCGAGAGTACCATGAAGATGGAAGCCGGCAAATTGGTGGAGTTTTGGCACGGGCTACTGAATAGGCGCACCCTGCAGTAGGTGGGTCTTTTATGCACTTCGATTAAATAAAAAACAACTATTATTATGTTTTGTTTTAAAAATGTTTTATTATTTATTGATTTAATAAAGAAATATGTCAAATATTGTGTGTGTCGTTTCATGCTTCGATGTGGATTTATRCTTAGCTAAGCAAGTGACGGTGATGAAATCTTCTTATTTAAATATTTTATTTTAAAATATTTTTATTTCCATGGATATTAACTACCACACTATTTTTTGAAATTTCAAAAAGTAGTTCAATCAATAAATTAATTAATTTCAAATCATTTTTTAGTCGACATTTTAAACTCTCAATACACAATGGAGAGCAATTCGGCGGGAGTGCCAATTATGTGCTGGTAGATTTACGGCGACGAAATCATCAATACTACTKGGAAMGAAAAAGTAAAATTGGGATCGAAAGGGGATAAATGGGGCAGGTAGATGGTGGAGATGATGATCAAAGAATTGATGGAAGAGGAAAAAGTGAGATGAAATCCAATCAACTTCTCGTGGACAACTCAAAAAATTGAAACCATCTAATTGAACACCTACAAAAATATCCCTTTTTTTACAATTATTTCATCCTTTATATATATATATCTATATTTCACATATCTTGTTCAATTATGTAACTAAATACTTGGTTGTATTAGAAATTATCAATAAAACATAACCAAATAACATTAAACTTTAATTTACTAATTCAAATAATTTCCATGTATGTATACATGATTTTGTTTCGACATTTTCATTGTGACAACATTTCCATAAATATATTACTTATATATTTAGATATAATGGTTAAAAATGATCAATCAGAGACTAATTTTTTTACTAAGAATTATAGGCTGATTAACTATAATTAAAGTATTATTTACTAATTAAAAAATTTGCATCAATATCCATAATTTCCGTGGTTTTTCTTAAAATATCCGACAACATTGACATGTCCAAACATTTCCATCAACATCAATATTTTGAATCTTGTCTGTCTCTATCTAAATAAAATTCTAATATTTAAGGTAAGTCATTCATGATTTTATTTTTACATTAAATGTATACAAATGTATATCAATTAAATCAAAATTCTTTATGAGAAAAATATGTAAAATAAGTAATGAAGAGAGAATTTTTGCCAAAAAAGAAAAGGAATTTTATTTAAAATTTGTCATCCTTTTGATTATATTTAATTTGCTATACATATTTCTAAATTTATAGCTTACAAATATGTATACAAAATATTGAGAWTTTGCCTTTCTTTTTTTGGAAATAATAATTTTTATAAAAATAATAGACATATTTAAATAAATAGTTGAATATGAGTAAAATCTTGATTTTTAATAAGAAAGAAAAAGAAGTTAGGAATGAATTAGGTTCCATTAACATTATTGAGAGAAAGAAGAAATAAGAAAAAGTCTTAATATTATTTCTTTAATTAACAATAGGTAAATGGAAGGAGTTCTAGACAAATATGAACCAACAAATAATAGGATATTTGTTTGTAACAAGCATTATTTTATTCTTAAATGCAAAGATTTTGTAAAATCTTCCAACAAAAACCACTTCGAATAAAAATGATATTTTTTCTAAATATTTTAATAAATGATACCTACTTTATTGGGAAGGATTACTTATTTTGTTAACTATTTTTGTATTTTTAATGTTAAATTTTGTGTGATATTTGTTATGTTTTTTTAAATAATTATTTTGTTCTATCGATCTATTGACATCTTCACAAATTTGATGATGCAAGAGCCATAAAACATCGTGTAAAAGGATGAACCCAACAATATGGATAATAGGGCAAAAGAAAGAAATATTGAAAAAGAAGAAGACAGAGAAACATATGATTTAAGTAAAGTCTTAACTTTGAATGAGGAAATACAAGAAATGAGAAGTGTYCAAAGACAAATTTTGGGGATGTTGACTTCTATATTAGAAGTAATCAATGATAGATTTCCACCAAATTCTAACACTGAAAAACAATCCCAAGAATCACTTCAGAAGAACATACCTCCGACGATAAGTCTTGAGCTTCTTGACAAAGAAGTATATATTGATAAAATTGTGGAATATGCAACCACTCATGAGAAAGAGGATGAAGATGAGGATGAGAAAGGAAAAGAAGAAGAGGCAAATCTAAATTGCTTTACTTTTCTTACATCGATATACTTTTCTCATCTTTGGAATGTATCTTATTAGAAGAATGAACAAGACGATGAGAATGAAAAAGAAGCAGAAGCAGCAAGTGAGGGAGAAGAACAAGGAGCAGAAGACGAAGAAGAGAAAAATGCTCGTGAAGATGGAACTGTAAGTATAGTGGGACAAAATTTTGTTTTATTAATTATTTACTCGTGTTATTCACTTATTGAAACTCATCAATTATTTTAATTACAAAAAAATACAAAGAAACTATAAAATTAAAAAAAAAAAAGAAACTTCACGACAAAAGGTCCAAGTAGACAAAATAGTGATTTACTGTTATACAACTGATTAACTTCTGATATACTATTTATTATTGTTATACAACTAATATATTATTGATTGATTTCTGATATACTATTGATTGATTTCTGATATACTACTGATTTACAGATATATTCTTGATATATATTGGATATATATTTGATATACATATGATATAGAACTGATTTACTTCTGATATAACTATGATATCTACTACTATAATTCATATATAACTGATTTACTTATGATATAACTATGATATCTATCAATTTCAAACATATCACTTCTACTATGTTTTTTGATATACTACTAACATATCAAATAATTTTTTTAAGATGAAAACAATGGTGYAGACAAGAAAAATGAAATCAAAAGTCATTACAGAAAAGGTTGATGTGGTGCATCCAAAAAGACAATATAAACCAACACCAAAGGTGTTGTCTATGGAAAAATGAAAAGCGGCAAAGATATCACCTCCTAAGATACGACAATCACTAAGAAAGAAGATTAATCTTGATCGCCAAGTTTTGACTTGAAGATTACTCAAGAATGAAGAATGAAAACTTGTTTTCTTTTGGAACTTATGCTTCTACTTCTCTAGACTTTTAAGAATGACATTGTCATACTACTTTTGGTTTATGAATATGACAATATACTCTATAACTTTTCATGTTTAGATTACAACACAATATATTAAAGGTTTTGAATGATATGCCAATTACATTTTTGGGGCAATGTTCTTTTGACATGAATATCTTTGAGTTCGTTTTTATGTTTAAACCTTTAACTTTTTGATTGAAGGAGTTTTCTCCTTGATACATCCTTGTTGGCCATTGCAAAACTTGGTTGTACTACTGATATATGAACGATGTATACTTGATACATCTCTAATATATTACTGATATACAGACTTACTACTTATATAACTTTGATATATAGACTCATGTAATACTCTAAATTATGTTATCAACTTTGACCTACAGAAGCTAAATCATATAAGCAAACTTCATTTGGGTATACACATTGGGTTGTAATAAATAAACTACTTCATTGTAAAATTCAAATCATATAAGCAATGTTTGATATACATGATTGATATACAACAAATGTCTAATTATAAGTAACTACCAAACATAAGATATACATCATTGTTCAATGTGTGCAAATTTACAAGTTCTACGATTGTGTCCAATACGCTGACAATGTCCGCATCTTGTGTGCTTTCTCAACTCACCAATTGAAGGAATCCTTTGTTTTCGAGGCCTTCCTACTGGACATTTAATGATAGGAGGTAATACAATAACATCAATCATTACAAATCCCCAATCAGAATGGTTACCAACATGACGAATTGAACCATTATAAGTAGATAACAATTTACTATATAAATAATATTCAGACACATATGAATAAGGATTCAAATCAAGCCTACAAATAACAGTAAAACATGGGCACAAGGGATTTCTTCCAAATCCCAAACACGATAAGTGCAACTTTTAGAATCCAAATTTACAAAAAAAAAAAAATTATCCACTTTATCAATTACTTGATATTCAACGTTGTTGATAGGATCAACCTGAAGGGGAAAAAAGACATAATAATAATAATAATAATAATAATAATAATAATAATAATAATAATAATAATAAGTTGTGAAAGAAAAATAACATTATAAAAGAATCAAAAGTAAAAACACTTACCAGCAAGCTTTTTGATTCATTAAATTGTTTCTATATCTC
The DNA here is from genome assembly GCF_001995035.1 of Momordica charantia. Next base: position 2,080,500 of record NW_019104506.1, read on the forward strand.
AATCTCAGCTTAATGTCTCAAAAAACTATTCATAGAAGATGTTGATTTACTTCTATCATAAAATCACCTTTGAAGTAATTGTCTAACTGAATCAAATAGTGATACAACAGGTAAATTTTTTGACTCTTTCAAAGTTGCATTGAGGCTCTTAGAAATATTAGTTGTCAAAATTTGATATCTTCCTTCTTTAGTGTGTGCAGGAGCCCATTTCTCAAATCCAACATTACTAATATATTCTCTTAGAGTATGATATATTGGCTCAATCAACCTCATATTAAACTCAAATTCATTATTTGTGTAGAATTTTGCACAATTTCAAAAAGTATATCAATCAAGGAGTCCTTGTATGATAACTTCAAATTCTTCAACAAATGTCGCTTATAAACACAATATTGGACAGATGAAGAAACTTTTAGAACACTTTTTCCAATGCTTAAATGGCGATCAGGAATAATAACTAACCCTTCTCGATCTCCAAAATTATTCTTTAAATTATGAAGAAAAACCATCTCCATGATGCATCATTTTCTGAATCTACCATACTAAAAGCAAGAGGGAAAACCCGATTGTTACCATCGCACGTTAAGGCAGTCAATAGTTACCACCATATTTACTCGTAAAAAATGTTCGATCAACAGATATATTTGGTCTACAATACCTCCAATCCTCAATGGATGCACCCATAGCCAGGAAATAATACTTAAAATTTCCAATCTTATCAATTTCATATGCAATGTATGTACCTACAAAAATAAATATAAATATTATGTCTAGTATATCATTGCACGTTAAATATATCAATAATATATTAGTAGTATATCAGCATTATATCAAAACACCTACATCATAGTTACATCAGGAAGATAGATCATCCCATACATATTGCATATATATCACAAGCATATATTATTGGTATATCATTAAAGAAAACGAACTTTGATTCATTTGTTTCAACTTCACAGAAAACTTGGGAATCAATGCATAAGAATCATCAGCATCTCCTTTCAACCATTTATTAACAGATGTTTTTGCTCTCAAAGCTTTATTATAGATAACATCAACTCCATAATTTGTGCGCATATGATGAACGATATCTTTCAAAGTCGAACGATCAGAAGAACTAAATCTAAATTCCTCAACCATACAATTACCAATAAGAAATGATGAAGCTTGTCTATGATAAAATTGAACTATGTTCATACAACAATTATGATAACTAACATGCTTTCTAATCATCCATAGTTCACTACCTCTAAAACGAGATGTTCAAACATATCATTGGCAGCCATTCTGAACACATTTAAACTCAATTGATTTGAAGTTTGATCTCAAAGTTTTGAATTGAAAATTATTCTTTAAAGTGAAAAGCTTTTGACAAAATCTCCTTATTTGCAAATAGATCCTTCTCCTTCAGATGAAATGCATAAGACATACTAGTAATATTAACATTTTTATAAACTTGAAAATCYCTTTCAATTATAACAGAAGAAGAAACAAACAGCCCTAAATTCTCACTTCCATAATTAATAGTACTAGACTCCTCCAAAAGCATAGTAATTACATGAGCAACTAAAGAATATCTCGTGTTGTTATTCTTAACCAAAGTSAAAAACCAAACAACATATTTATCTTCATTCATTTCAACAACAGTTTGAACTCCATTACTACCAAATTTTAATAAAACTGAAAACTGGACAAAACAGATGATGGATCCAGTTTTACTTTATTTAATATCAAATTCCTAAAATTCTCAAAAATCATATCTTCGTCAACTAAAACTCCAATAGTTTTGTAATTCATATAGCAGTGACTATCATCTCATTCATCACTGTGAAAAATAATTATTTCAAGCTTGGTCAAAACTACAAATACTGCAAAAATATAAAACATTGATGATATTAGTATATCAATAAACAAATAACATAAAAGAAATAGTAGTGATAAAATATATCCGTTTATATCGAGTATATCAATTACAGATATACCCTATATTGAGTATATCAGTTGTAGCTATACCCTATACTGAGTATGAGTATATCAGTTACAAATATACCCTATATTGAGTATATCTGTTATAGATATACCTAAAATATCAATGTGATATAGCTCACTGATATACTTCATTCAATATATTAGCAATTATTACATTGATGTAGAAAAAGTGAATTTGAATAGATTGAATATTACAATTTCTGACAATTCCAAAATTTGGTAAAAAATACAAACATCCAGAAAATTGAAAAATTCGAAAAACTTCYAAAATTCGATCATTGAATCCTCTATTAGATCTCTATCAATTTCATCACATAAAAAATTTGGTAAAAATACGAACAGAAATAATTGGTTCAAATTCGAACATGCAGAAAATCGAAAAAGAAAAAGTAAACGAATTGTGAAAATGAAGCTAAAATCGAATGAATCTGAAGCTAAAATCGAAAGGAGAATAATAAGCTAAAAATCAAAAGAATRAGGAGAGAAAGGAGTAATATCTGAAGACCTAAAGCAGATTAATCGAAGTAACGAAATGATAGAGGAAAGAAAAGTTGCGAATGATGGTCGATGAGGAATTGATAGAGCAAAGAAAAGCTGCGAATGAAGAAGAAGCAYGAAGCAATTTGCGCGCGAGATCTGGAAAGTGCAATTTCAAAATACTGAAATATTCAAAATAAGAATTCTAAAAAATTTGCTATATTTGAAAATGTGAAAAACGGCTACTATATTGTTAATTATATAAAACTAATTTGCTACCTAAATGCAATTACCCTTTCTAAAAACTATTTGTGACCCCTTCCATTCTAATTTTTTACCCCTCTTCACTTTGTGCCTTTTTAAAATTATCAAAATATCCAAATTTTTCTTTAAAAGTAAAATTCTCCTTTGGTTCCCYCTACCAACCTCTCACCTTAAACCTCACACTCTCTTCTCAATTTGAATTTAAGATGGAAAAAATCTCAACTTTTTAATTTGAAGAATTAATTACGAATCTAAAAAATCTAACATTTAATTTGAAAATCAATTATGAATTGGAAAAACATTTCAACTTTTTAATCTGAAGAATCAATTACGAATTTAATATGGAAAAACTATATAAAAAAATGGTTGAAATTACATAATGGAATATTAAATATTTAATCGTTGAATATGAAAAAWTGAATTTGCATAATCCCAACACAAGATTGCACATAAATGCTTAGATTTAATTTTAAAAAGTCAAGATTTCATGAATCTTGGGCCGAGATTGCATAAATTCCCCAGATTTAATTAATTAAAGGGTCACGAATAAATGCACAGATTTAGGAAAAAAAAAGGAATTGCATGATAACCGGACCGGTATAGCATGCAATTCTTATATTTGGGCATTTATTCTTAGTCCTCTTTGTTAATTAAATTTTGGGTATTTTTTCCAATTCGTAATTGGTTTTTCAAATTAAAAGTTAGATTTTTTCCTTATTAGGTTTGTAAATGAAAAAAAAAATCAATCAAACTAGAAAGTTAGATTTTTTTCATATTAGGTTCGTAATTGAAAAAAAATCAAGAAAAAACGACATTAATTCACTTATAATTTTCMTTTTACAAGTTTCCAAAATTTTGACAGATTTTATCAAAATGGAAAAAAAATTAAAAATAAAAATAAAGAGAAAAAAAGTTTGGATAAATAAAAAGTAAAAAAGAAAAAAAAAAGATGTGAGGGCGCTTTAGTCTTTACACACATGCAAAAAGTGAAAAGAGGTAAAAAAAAAACATGTTGAGAGGTCACAAATAAGAGAGTTTTTAGAAAATGAGTAAAAAATCCGACAATTCTGAATTAGCTTTGTCTACGCACAAGGAAGCTATAAGTAATGCAACTATGAATCTCATGGAGAGTTCGATCCTAACTCAGGATGAACGTTCGCGGCATGCTTAACACATGCAAGCCGGACGGGAAGTTAAAAATCTCAATTACCCTATATCAGTTATAACTAATATATCTAATATATCTTGATGTACTTCATACTAGATATATTAGTTATAACTGTTCTTCATATATGGTAAATGAATTATAACTAAATAAACTTAGTATGTAATACATCAACTTATATTTGATATACCTTGATGTATATATAAGATATTAGGGTGTAAACAAATTAAYCGAATCGATAAACCGAATCGAATCGAATCAAGTCAGTTTGGTTCGGTTCAGTTTGGCTCGATTATTATAATTGTCAGTTCAGGTCGGTTTTGACCCAACAACCGATAGCCCTAATCAATCTTATATTCTCTCTTGCTCTCTCATCACCCTCGATAAGTCGCTGTGACCCTAGCAGATAACACCACGTGAAGGAAGGCAGAAACTGCCAATTTAGGCAACACGAGACGGCGACATAGACGGCAGCATGCGGTGACGACCTACACGGCTGCAGGCGACGACGACATCCACGGCAGCTGACGACAGAGACCCCAATAGCAGCATTGCGACAGGCGGTAGAATCCCAAGTGGTTGCCTGAAACAACAGAAAGTGGCACCGCCCCAATAGTAGCACGCGACAGCGACCCCAAACGGCGGCAACCTGCGGTGTGACAGCAACCTTAAATTGCAATAATCAGCGRCACGACGATAATCTACGGCAGTAAGGTTATTTTAATTTTCTCTCCCTCAACAAAGAAATTTCAATTCTCTCTCTAATAGGAAGAAGGGATTTTCAATTTTCTTCTAAATTCAATTTAATTTGAATAGAATAAGAAAATATTTATGGGTTTAATTTCAATTCGAAGATGAAAACATTTATAAATCGAATTATAATTTCAAAATCAAAGATCTTTTAGTTCTCTATTCAATTTTAAGATGGAAACTATAAAAATCTTGTGGGCCTCTCTCCAATTTCTTGATAATTGAAGATAAAAATCTTCGTGAATCTATTCTCTCCCATAATTTCTCGAGCCTCAGTTTCAAGAGTATCTCAAATTTCAATTTCAATGAATCTCTTTAGATTTCAATTTGAAGAAAATATATGGGAATAATTCGAGCACACACTTTCTCTCTCTCTCGGGAAAAAAAAAAAGAAACCGGACTCGACTCGACCCAACCCGAAACGACTTTACCCGAACTGAAACCGACCCGAATGAAATCAAAAAAATTTCGAGTTGATTCTGTTTTGTCCGAAACCGACCCGAATTGATGAAATCACACCCCTATAAGATATATTAATAATATACGAAGTATATAGGTGATATACGAAGTACATCGGTGATAAAGGATATGGTATCAATAATAAAAGTACCTATTATGAAGTACATCAAGGTACCTAGATGTACATCTAAGGTATGTCAAGTATATCGTTGATATAAGAAGTATATCAATGATAAARGATATGATATTAAAAATAAATGTACCTAATATGAAATAGATAAAGATGAGTCACCATCTTGCCTCCTGCGCACCTTGAAAGAGGTTTGTGAGTTGCTGTTTGAGTTCTGATCCTATGTTTATCTCGGCTTGTGATTTGTTTGCTTGATCTTCTTTTCTTACTTCTTGCTTTGTGTTGCCATTTGGGTGTTGCACCTTTATCTCGGGATGTGAGATCCTCCSTTTTTTGTTTAATATATTTACCTTGCAAAAAAAAAATCATAAGGTATATAAGTTAAATGATGTATCTTGTATGTAGCACATAGAGATAAATCAATTATAATGATATGCCCTATKYAAACGATGATATATCAATGATAACCTGATTTAATATACCATTAATATACTTGAAAATCTAAAAGGGTAAACTTAGAATAACAAACCATTGAAAAATCAGAATTCAAAAATGTCATTTTTACAAACTCAAAAGTGGTTGATATATTTATAAATAGGACAAATATTTTAGCTATCATTTACAAATTTCCAATTATAAAGGTGCTAGGTCCACAGAATAAGRAAGAATAAGGAATAAGAATGAGATTGATGAGGTCATGAGAATGAGATTGATGAGGTCATAGGAAAAGAATGAGATTACACATTTTTACGACCCGTTTGGTTCAAGATTTTAATGGTGGGAATGGGTTTGGTCATATAAAGCCCACGTTTGGTTGAGGTTGATAGGCTAAACGAAAGGATAAGAAAACCATGGAAAACGGTGGGTTTATTGAAAACCCCCTCCCTCTTATGAAATCATCTTTCTCTCTCTTATACATTGCGTAATTTTCTAGCTCTTTCTCATCACATTCGTTCGAGATTTTCTTCTTCCTCAACATAAAGGTGATTCTTCTTCTTCAATAACAAGAAGGTAATTCATTTTTACACTGCTACTTTTCTTTTTGGTTATTTTTTTGTTTCTCTTCCTCTGTTATTCTTATTTTCTTACCTGTTCTTTTAATTTGAGAAGAAATTTATTTTATGCTATTCTCAATTCCTTTGTTCTTCTTTTGGTTATTAATTTGAGAAGCTACCCATATATAAGAAGAAATTTGTTCTTCCTATGCTTTTCTTTTTGGTAAAATTTTGCCCAAAAATTTGCCCTAATTTTCGATCTTGTTTCCTTCTGGTACGGTAAAAAGGCTATAAAAATGCTAACTTCGGAGAGAGAGGGGTGAAAAAGGTGGATTCGTGAAGATGGACCTGAGTTTGAGTGGCAATAAATGGAAATGACACTGATCAAATTAAATAAATTTGGGTTGGGATGGAGGGCATAAAGCCTCTTTAACGTGGCGAGATTATATTAAAGAAATCTGTGTTAGAAAAAATGCTATATAATAACTTGAAAGATAAAGACAAGATTAAAGAAATCTGTATGTAAGAAAAAATGATATATATTGCCTCATTGCAATAGATTTCAATAGGAGAATTGCGGAAGATGGGGGAATCAAATGGAAAACAAAGAATTAAAGAAATATGTATAAGAAAAAATGCTTTATAATAAAATTATATTATCCAGTTGTTCAATTAATATTTGTTAGGTTTTCGTCATCTGAATATTTAAACTTCAATTTTTCCTAGAGTCTCATAATTTTCTGTACTCCCTTTGATAATTTTACAGTTGTTTATAGTAACTGTGGCCTTAATTAATTTAGAGGTGTTTTTTTTTCTTTTGTATTTAGAATTGTCCAGGTGCATTAAATGGAACCTACATTAAAGTCAACGTAGGTATTCTTGATAGACCTAGGTACCCAACAAGGAAGAATGAAATTGCTACTAACGTATTAGGACTTTGTTATCGAGATATGCAATTCATCTATGTTTTACCTAGATGGGAAGGTCCAACTTCTGATTCAAGAGTTTTACGAGATGATGTATGTAGGAGGAATGGATTAAACATTCCAAAAGGTAACATGTATAATGTATTGATTGGTATATAGTTTAGGTCGGACTTTTATATAAAAAAAAAATTGTTTGACCGGTATGACAATCTTAGAGGGGGAGTGAATAGTGACATTATCCTTCTTTTGAGTTAGCATATCTATGGCATGCTATGAATGGACATCATATTTTTTTGTGCCCTATAGTATATCTTGTATTTGTATGGTCCCCTACGAATACGAAACGACTATGAGGAAAATGATTAGTTTTGTGYGTGTTTAATGGTCATTTTGATATATATTATATTTTATTTATAAAATATAACATTTATTATTAATTATTCAATTTGATTATTGCACTCAATTGATGGCTAAATAAAATTTTTAAATAATTCTTTTTTTATTTATTTTAAGATTTATTGTTAAATATTTTTTAATTTATTTTAAGGTTGGTAAATAAAATAAAATAAAACAAAAAATTAAAAGTATCTTACTTATAATAATTATACTAATGAATGAAAATTAAATTTAAAATCTAATTGTTTCAAAATATTTTAAATAAGTTGTCTTAAAGAAAAATAATTGTCTAACAACAATGAATTATTTAAAATTAGTTAGTGTAAATTAATTGTTGAAAGTAGGTTTCGATTAATTTTAGTGCAAATTTGAAAACATTTCCATCAACAACAAACATAAATATCATTTATTTTTATGAAAATTTGATACCATTCTCGTACACAACCAAACCAAACGTATGTATCTTTGATTCATAGGCATCTTATTCCCAAGTATAAGATTCCCAGGTAATCTTTTAAAACCTTGAACCAAACGAACACTTAATAAGAGTAATTACAAAATTTGAGGTGGATCCGATTAAAGGGATGTTTGACCATGGGTTTGGCTTAGGATGAGTTTGACATCCTAAGCAAAACACAATGTTTGACCATGGGTTTCAGAACCTAAGGGCTCGTTTGATAACGTTTCCGTTTCTCATTTCTCGTTTCCAATTTTCTTAAGAAAGTTAAGCATTTTACAACTAACTATGTTTTTTGTTTCTAATTTTTCGGCAACATTCTCAAAATTGCATAGAAATTTTGGAAACAACCAAAACAAGTTTCTTATTTCTTGTTTCCATTTCCAATTTGTTTCAAAACATAAATAAAAATATTGTTTTATCATACTTGAATTCTTCGATGTTGGAGCCATGCAATTCATTTTTCTTCATTAAAAATGAAGAATCAGAAACAAGAATCACGAACGTTACCAAACGAGACCTTAAGATTTTCCCACTATAACCTTAGAATAGTAACGCATGGATTAATTTTTTTTAATTTGATTTTTATTTTACTTTTGTTTTTGTCTTTTTGTGTTTTTTTTTTTCAGAAATTTTTCGTTACCACTTTTTTACATACTATTTATAATATTTTATTTAAATTAAGTGTTTTTTATAATAAATAATAATATTATCTTTTTCTTAAAATTTATACTATTCATTTATTTTAGTTCAAAGTATAGATTTAATTTTTAACGAGTGATTTTAAGATAAGAATATTAGCTTTTTTTATGAACTTATTCATATTAAAATTAATAATATATATTTAATTTGTAATCATCCAATTTAAATTACAAAAGATAATCAAATTTCAAATTAGCTATAATCAAATAAAAAGAGTAAATGATATTGTATTTTGAACTTATAAAATTAAATAATATTCCATTTTAAATTATCTATGTTAAAAAAATTATTTGATTTTAACGAGAGATAAAATAATAAAACTATTGTATTTAGAAATAACTAATATTCAAATAAAAGCTTATATTGTACTTTAAGATCTCGAAATTTTAAAGTAAATAATTAAATTAAGTAGATGTGTAAGTTTGATAAAAAAAAGGGGGTAAAATACACCGTCCCTAAGTTTGATGATAGGTTTCTATTTGGTCCCTAAGTTTCAAAAAGTGACAATTTAGTCCCCGACCTTTAGAAAATGGTCCTAAATGGTCCCTAAAGTTAAACTTCGGTTAGTATCACTAACGGAGTGCTGACATGGCCTTTAAGGTCTTAGGTGGCATTTGTTGATGTGTCTACTTTAAATATGTGGCATTTGTATTTTTTAAAATAAAAACAAATAGTTGTTTCTAATCTTACGTGCCTTTTAAAAAAATAGAGAAAATCGTGGTATTTGGCCAAGAAAAAAGGAAGAGARAATGTAGAGAGAATCTGGAACACGAACAGACTTAGCAAGAAAAAATGAAGGAAGAATCGAATGGAAGAGAAAACGTAGAGAGAATCTGGAACACGAACAAACTTAGCAAGAAAAAAGGAAGGAAGAATTGAATGGACTGTATGGTTTTAAGGATCCCACATTGATAAAAGAAGGGACCTTACATAGGTTTATAATAGACATGGACTAATCTTCTCATTACTAATTGGTTTTGAGATGGAACCTCATGAATATTAATATGGTATCAGAGTCCAAAACGCTCAAACGAGCAATCGGTCCAAAAATGGGATCCGGCTAAGATCGATGAGCCAAAAGAAGGTCAGGAAAAATAGAAATTTTTTCTTAGGAGCTTAATGTTAATGTGTACATTTTATAGTATAGATGAAATTTAGTAGTCCACAATAGTTGAAAAATGCAATTAAAGAGTATGCAGTGAGTGAGTCTTTCAATATTAAGCTCGTAAAGAATGACAAATTTAGAGTGACTGCAAGTTGCAGTGGGGAATGTATTTGGAGACTACATGCTAGTGTTATCGAACCAGATTCCACGATCCAGATTAGGACATATTATTCTAAATACACATGTTCTAGGAATGTTAACTCAACTTGGGTAGCAAATAAGTATTTAGAGAGGTTTAGAATTCAACCGACTTGGAGGTTAGTTGAGGTAATGGATGCTATGAGAAAAGACTATCAAGTTCAAATTTCTAAGAGTCAAGCATATAGGGCTAGAAAAAAGACCCTAAAAATGATCAATGGAACTCTGATTGAACAATATAGAAGACTATGAGATTATTGCGAGGAGTTAAAACGGTCCAAAGAGGAGTCAACAATCAAGATTTCCTGTGGTAGGGTTGTGCAGGATAGTGACCCTATTTTTAGGAGATTGTATATTTGCTTTTAAGGCTTGCAAAGATGGCTTTGTTAGTGGTTGTAGGAAATTTATCGGTCTAGATGCATGCCATCTAAAAGAATTGTGTAAGGACAACTTATGTCGGCAATAGGAGTGGACGGAATAATTTCATCGATCCCATTGCATGGGCAGTTGTTGAGGCAGAAACTAAAGATTCATGGACATGGTTTTTGCAGCTTTTGAAAGATGACAATGGTTCATTCAATGAAATTACCTTTATGTCTGAACAACAAAAGGTATTTTTTCATATGTTGTTTACCAATAATTTTATTTTTTTTTAGTCTGATACTTATATATTGATTTCATGTAATTTTTTTCTTTCACCTTTTTATTGATTAGATTATTGTTTAACTTCTCTTATCAGAGATTAGTGCCTACCTTTGATGATTTGTTCCCAAATATTGATCATAGATTTTGTGTGAGACATTTATATTCAAACTTTCATAAGATGTTCAAAGGGATGGCTATTAAAAAGGCATTTTGGCGGGCTTCTAAATGTACGACTAGGTCAGAGTTAAATGATGCAATGACGAACTAGGAAAACTAGATGTAAATGCATACCAATACTTCGATGGGATACCTACAAAATATTGGTCTAGACATGCATTTAGAGCTGAGATAAAATGTGATATGTTGTTGAACAATATTTTGGAGTCCTTTAATGCTTTCGCTATGCAAGTAAGAGATAAGCCGATAATCCAGATGCTTGAGATAATAAGAAAATTGGTAATGACCCGAATAAGTAAGAAATCAGAGGTTTACTCTAAGATAAATGGTCCATTGAGGAGACGAATTCAACTGAAATTGGATAAKAATAAGTCTTCGTCTTGTAGATCGATATCACAGTGGGCTGGAAATATGATGTTTGAAGTTGAGGAAAATACTAACCAGTATGTTGTAAATCTAGATGGTAAAACGTGTGGTCGTAGGAAATGGGATATGGTAAAACGTGTGGTCGTAGGAAATGGGATTTGAGTAGGAAGTCTGAAGAGTTTGTTGATGAATCATTTCACAAGGAAACTTTAAAAAGAATATATACTCATTTTATTAAACCAGTGAACAGCCCCACATTATGGCCTAGAACCATATGAGACTCGCTTAAGCCACCTACTTTGAGAAGACCTCCAGGAAGACCAAGGAGACAACGAAGAAGAGATGTTGACGAGCAAGTACCGTCTAATTGGATGAGAAGACAAGTTGCATTGATAAGGTGTGGTAAGTGCAAAGCTGTTGACCATAATGCACGATCTTGCAAAGGACCTGTAAATGTAAGAGGCCAAAAAGAAGAAAGAATACATCTATGGGCTTCACTGTTTCTCAATTGGTAAGTTACAGTAACAAAAATTTTTTCATATAATTTATTTTTTTAATTATAATTATTTTGCTTATTGTATCTGCAGGATGATAGAGTAGGAGTAGATTCAACTATTGGCCCAAGTTAAGCGGTTGGCACACAATCTTAAGTTGTGTTTTTTTTTTTCATTTTGTTTAAACTGAAACTATTTGAACTACTTGAAGTTATTGTTTGCTCATGTGTTGTTATTTCATGCTTAGACTCACATTTGACGTGTGGGCTGAAACCTACGTTAATTATGTGTGATATATATATATATATATATATATATATTTTGAAAGAATTAGTTAAAGATACGATGATTTGTTATGTTGTAACAAAACTTTTGCTTTTTCATTATCATTTACCTGGTTAATTATTATTCTCATACTTACACTCTTTAACATCCTCAAGGGAGGTCCTAATTATGTTTCTAGGCCTTATCAGACTTCTTAATTGAAATTCATAAGGAAGACAAAAAGCTAAAAATAATAAGAAACCCATAGAGAAAAGACAAAAAAAAAAAGACTAAAAATCATACAAAATTAATAAGTTATAAGCAATAAAGGAAGTAGAAATGAGAGTCATTGATAGTCTTCGTATTTATTGGTGATCAGTAATATTACTCCAACTTCTTCAATTTCTTAAGACATCATTTCATAAAGATTATATTTCTTTTAGTTCTTCTATCTCTCTATAATTCTACCATTGCATATTAAAAACACCGGGAACAAAAATGAAAAAAATTTATATATATTTTGCCGATGTTGAACACATAAACAAAATATTTTTTTCGTTGAGCTGTTGAACACAGAAATGACTAGAATGTTTGAGGCACCCATGACAGATTTGTAAACCCTGCAGCAATACGGATACAGGGAACAAAAATGAAAAGAAAAAAAATATTTTGTCAATGTTGAACACAAAAACAAAATATTTTGCCCATTGAGATGTTGAACACAGAAACGACTAGAATTTTTTAGGCACCCATAGCAGATTTGTAAACCTTGCAACAATATGAATACAGGGAACAAAAATGAAAAGAAAAAAAATATTTTGTCAATGTTGAACACAAAAACAAAATATTTTGCCCATTGAGATGTTGAACATAGAAATGACTCGAATGTTTGAGGCACCCGTGACAGATTTATAAACCCTGCAACAATACTACCGTTAATTAAACCAGAGAAATTCCTAATTTCGTTAGAGAACACAGTAGAGCAAAAAAAAATCTCCTAATTTTGTTAGAGAAGTCAGATTAGAGCATAAATTCAGCAACCGACTTGTTGAGGAACAAACCCAAGGAATTGAGATTTCTCAAAATTCAAAAATTCATCAACAATTTAATCTTTAACTACAATTACCTCTTTCACTATCAATTTCAATTTTTCTACCCATCAACACAAAACCCATAAATTAATTTCAACCCACTGAACAAAATCAAACCCTCGTCATTTCGTGGCGTGAGATTGGACGAGAAACCCGAGAATACCTTTTCGAGAAGGCCGACAGTGGGAGCAAAGTCGGATTTTTCTAGGGAGATGGCCTCCGACGTCACTTGAGAGAGAATATCTTTCATGAACACAGAAGTGGCAATGGACAAATTCGTAGAGAAAAAGACGTGGGAGAGACGAATGAGAGGGAAGAAGACGTGGGAGAGACGAATGAGAGGGAGGGATGACGGTCAAGAGAAATAGCCACCTCACAATTCAATTACTCAATTTGTAAAATCAAAGTATTTGTTTCATTTTAAAAAAATACAAATGCCACATATTTAAAATAGACACATCAACAAGCGCTACCTGAGACCTTAAAAGGACATGTCAGCATTCGAAGTTTAACTTTAGAGACCATTTAGAACCATTTTCTAAAGGTCGGGRACTAAACTGTCACTTTTTGAAACTTAGGGACCAAATAGAAATCTATCCTCAAATTCATGGACTAAAAGTGTATTTTACCAAAAAAAAAAGGTTAGAAAATTTAACTTTACAAACATCTTTAAAAAAAATGGTTGGATGAAATTTACTTTTCATGTAATTATGTGGACTATTTTCTCTGTTCTATTACTCATAAAACTGTTCTGTCATTAGATAATTTATTGAACCATGATATCAATATTAAAATTTGTTCCAAACTAATATGAACAATTTGATTGAGTTTAAAATTTAATTGATATGGTAACTCTCCAAAAGGGAGTTATTTGGGCGAGAAATTCACATAGATTAGCTTAAAATAGGCTCAATTGCACCCAGTCTACATTAAGTGTTGTCTAAAATGCTTGAATATTTCATTCGTTCTTAGCCTTGCGAATTTTGTTACAAGGTCTAATTCGTGGCATTTTTGTAACAACAGGAATATATATATATATATTATTTTTATTTGTTTTGTTTTATTTTCTCAAATATAAACCTTTTTGTTTTAAAAATTATTGTTAAAAGATAATTTGATCTTATAATTTAAAAATAAAAAGAAAGAGTTTTATTAAATTTTTTATCTTTTTATGTTAGTCTTTTTAAAAAAGGATTCATTAGAGTTTGTTTTAAAAGCCGTTAAACCCTAAGTTTTATTTTCTTAAACTACTAGACATAGTTTTCTCTCCAAGAGAAAAAGAAAAAAAAAAGAAGAATTTTGTATTTTCTGTCAAAGATCGTTAAGTTTTTCTTCTTGCTCATTGTTTTAGTTTTATTTTTCTTGATCTGTAGTTCTTTAATTCAGTTTATTAGAAAAAATTTTGAGGTCTTTGTTTTTAGAATAAAAGATTTTAAGGATTTTTTATCCTAAAAATTTTCCAGAATTTTTAGTTTGAATTTTGTTGTTTATGAGACTATTTTTGGGCTACTTTTGGACTATTTTTGCATAAAAAGTTTACCTATTTGTATCCCACAAACTATAGCTTATTTTTTTGAATTTTACATGAAAAATTGTATACTTTTACCAAGTTTTAAAGGTTTTCTATACARTTTTCAGATCTGATTTTTCTATAAAAAATCAGTAAATTGGTAATTGTTTTGTGGAAAATTGTTGGAAGTTTTATTTTATAAAACATAAAATTTTCCAGATTTAAAATCTCCAAATTCTCAATTGTTTAGAAGGTTTTTAAGCTTATTTTGTTGAGAAACTTTTCGTAAATTTGATATGTATTGATTTATACCGATTCTTGTAATTTTAAAGTTGTTATTTTTTAATTTAGAGGCTTTTTAACCCAGTTTTTCAAATYTGGTTTTGTAGCCCTAAATCCATATTTTCCTAATTGTTTTGCATAAAAAAGTATTTTGAATGGGAAAATTGGGTAGATAAGATTTTCTTAGTAATTAGTTGAATTTTAAATCTTTAGGTAGGATTTGCCTCTAAGTTGACTTGTAGGATTTCTAAAACACGTAAGTAATTTGCCATATCCTCTTCGAAAAAGTATTGTAAGTAATTTGTCATATCCATTCCAAAACTAAAGTTTATTTTTTATTTGATATGAAGATTTGAAATTGATGTCTTGCCCATGAAATTGAAGTTTTATTATGGATTTGATAAATATTTTGGTAATTGATATTATTGTTATTTGTAAAATATTTGAAATTATGTTTGGTATGATTTAACAAAGTTTGTTTGAAATTATTTAAATGTTTGAACTGATTTCATATTGAAAGTATGTATTTGTTTTGCATATTTATTTGAAAGATATTTTGATTGATTTGATAGGGCTATCTGGATATGCCATATTTTTGTTTTGAGGAACGTTTTTCTTATTTGAGGTAGTAGCCTAATTTGGAATTGATGAATTTTTGTTCTGACTAATTTGTGGGAAGACACTTTTGTGGTTTGACATTCCTTCTGAATGAAGATTCATGTGTGTGTTATTTAATCACATGACCTCACACTTATGTAATCGCTCTGTTTGTTCTGGTCGATATTATTTCTACAACTCTGTTCTGGTCGATATTAATTCGATAACTCTGATAGAAGCTTCTAATTTATTGATTGGTGTTACCGATGGGTAACCACATATGTTTTGTAGACTACCCAAATAATGCAACCTCCCACTTTGATTTTGAAAGTACGAATGAATGTAACATTGTTTTGAATGTAACATTGTTTTGAATGTTTGAATGATTTAGTTTATTCGAAAGTGTGAAAGTTGTACTAATTGTTTTAGAAGGAATTTTAAAAGTTTTGATTTGTTCGTATTTTTGTTACAAATGTTTTGAAAGGAAAAAATGAATTTCAATGTTTGATATGGAAATTGCTTATTGAGTATTTTTGTACTTTTTTTTTCTATTTTCTAAATGTTTTCAGATGAAGGTTCGAGTGACTGCTCTGATAGTGATTGAGGAATAGTGAGGAGTTGGAATCTTTAGTATTTTCCATTGTTTTTTTAGCTTATGAGAACTTAGTTAATTCTACTAGTTATTCTTTGACTTTATTATAATATAGGTTTTTGTTTCAAAGTTGAATTTGTCCTTATCTTTTGTCATAGTATCAAATTAAATAAAGAAGTTTTTCCTTTAATATAGTGTTTATTTGTTTACGCTTTCGCATTTTGTCAGAATGACCATATTAAAAAATACGGGTTGTTACAATTTTGCTGCAGCATCAACTATGCTACAACATTGGAATCAGAAAAGAGCAGAAAGCAACAGGCTGACAGTGACAGAGCTTTAATCTGGGAGTTACCACACTAAATGAAGAAATCAGCT
Source organism: Momordica charantia (assembly GCF_001995035.1). Next base: position 2,096,912 of record NW_019104506.1, read on the forward strand.
CGAAGTGAGAGATGGGGCCCATGGATGCTGTTTGTTGCTTTAAAAACAAATGGGGGTATAAAAGACAACATTAAAGGAAGCCTCCACACACTTTTCACATCAATCAATCCTCACTTCAAGAAAACCTCTCAAATTCAGTTCGAAGAAGTCAAGAAGAAGGGTGGAGACCCGAAGCCGTTTCTGAAGTAGAAGAAAGAGAAGCCCGGAAAGGTCATTCTTTTCACTCTTGCGTCTATTTCTCATTGTAGTTATTCTTGTTGTCTTTTTGCTTTCTCTATGACTATGCGTAGCTAAGCCCACTTGTAAGAGGGAAATGTTGTGAAATTTTCTCTTGGGCTATACACTGTGCTTTTAGCGTTAATGATGAATGAGTATTGAGTTGAAGTTGTGTGTAAAGTTATTTTCAGCATGCTTGATCACCATTGTTGAAATATCTCCTTATTAACTCTTGGAAAAGTGTAATAGAGAGTGACAAACTTCAATTTATGCTAGAATTTGCTTGCGTTAGAGAGTGGGGTACTTAGGAATAGGGCTCACCTAGCATGGCTATAAACTGCTACTAAATGCTGTTTAAGTTTGTTTAAAAACCCTAATAGCAGAAAATCTGGAATGTCTAGAAAGGTTCCAGGTCTGTTTGGCCAGTATTCACATTATTAATGCTATAGCATTGTTTGAGCAGTCCAGAAAAAGTCACATTCAATTTTCCCCTTACCTAGTAAAAGAGAAATTTGTTAACCACTTTCACTGTTTACTGTTCTTGTTGAAAATATACTTGAATGCAATTTAGGTTCAAGTTCATGGTATTAACTGTGCATCGCAGCCTTTATTTTCTATAATACCCATGTTGTTTTGGCTATCCAACACTTTGCATTTAGGTTTTAGCTTTCTTGAGCCTCCATTAAAGTGTTTAGTGAACATTCCCTGTGGATTCGAACTTTTTATTACTTACTACAACGAACGTGTATACTTTGCACATAAGGGACACAATATCGTTGTATGAAAAAAAAAAGAAAATTATCGTTAAAGATTATATAAATTAAGAAACAAAATTTATAATGGATGGATTGATTTCATTATACAAAATTGTCTACAAATTTAACTAGATTATATGAATGGTTGAATATTTCACTAAAAAACAAAAGAAAAAAATAACTAAAAATGGTTTGTCCAACCTTACAACCTAAACACAAACTACCCAGACTTAAGTTACACCATCGTTGGCCTCAAATTAGGTTACAAAATACCTCAAGATCAACTCCACGTTTAACAAATCCAGGCTACCGATGCTGAACATGTAGGTAAGTAAAACGCCCCCTAATTGATTCCGTTCTTAACCTCTAGTAAATACTATCAAAGACAATGAAAATTTTCATTTTCATTTTCATTTTGGACCTAAATCGTTTTTTTTTATTACAACTGGACTTAAATTGTTATAAATTAGAGTTACGAGAGTTAACAAAACAAAAAAGGAAACGGTTAGAACTAGGAAGAAGAAACAAAGCAGCACTAGAATTGAATTGAGGTACACATTCACAGGAAAAGAGAAACGAAAGGAGGCCACAAGATTCTGATTCTCAACACACACACACGATAATATACAGTGGAACCTACAACCGCAACAATGTCCAGCTTCATCTCTCTTTCTCTGCGATCCCTCTGCCATTGCCATGGCCTGCTTTGCGCCAGTTCGACCTCTCTTCACCCATAAACACTCTCTGTATCACACTCGTAAACCCCAACTGAAGGGCTCAACACTTCTCTTCTCCTCATCGTCCATTACCCCACTTCTAGTTTCATCATTCAGCGCCAATCTACATGCCCGATTCCGTGGCCCAGCGTCTCCCTCTGGTTCCAAGCTTGGGCTCATCGCTAAGGTCCAGAAATTTTCGAACTCCCATTTGAATTTTGTGTGATGATCGGAAAAGTTTGCTTCAAATTCTTGTCTGCTCTGTAGGTTGGTGGTGATCAGGCTGATTATTTGTCCGGGGTGGAAGAAACCAAGTCGCTTGGTTCTGACGCAGCCAGTGCAGAACAGTTTTCTTGGTCTTCTGTCATTTTGCCGTACGTTTTCAGCGGTTTTGTGCTCGATTCTGATTTTTACTTCCGATTTTCGTTGAATAAAATTCTTGGTTTATGTGGGTTTATGGAGTTAGCTCTTTATTTGTACATTTTTATGGATATCCGGAGTTCAATTCATCAATTGGGTTTGGTTTTAACTAGTTAGCATTTTTGTACTTTTGGGGTATTTGAGTTGGCGTATTGCCTCGTCGAATTTCTGCTTTATTAGGTTCTTGTTCCCAGCCTTGGGAGGTTTGTTGTTTGGATATGACATTGGTGCCACCTCTGGAGCTACCATCTCCTTGCAGGTACATCTTCATCTTTCTGATATAATCTCTTTTCCAGCCTAAAATCTTTTCTAGATGAGAAAGTTATACCATATATTGTTCATGAGTTTCCTTTGTTTTCCTTAAATTGTCAGTCACCAGAGCTTAGTGGCACAACTTGGTTTAACATTTCTGCCGTCCAACTTGGTCTTGTGGTCAGTATCTCTTGTAGGATTTACGATTGTAAATTGTGATGCCAATATCTCCAAAACTTTTATCGGCTTTGTATTACCTTGAATTTAGGTTAGTGGTTCTCTTTATGGAGCTCTTCTTGGTTCCCTCCTTGTGTACCCAATTGCAGATTTTCTCGGTACATGCTTGCCATGTTTAATTTAACCTCAAGTTTGAAGCTTCTTGTGAATTTTACTGGATTTATTTTCTTATTTTGGTCATAAGGGCGGAGGAGGGAGCTTATTATAGCAGCTGTACTATATGCAGTTGGTAGCCTGATCACTGCTTATTGCCCTGATCTGGGTGTTCTTTTGGCGGGAAGACTTCTCTATGGCCTTGGTATTGGTCTGGTAATTTTATTGCTTACTTCTCACTAGTCCCTTGAACTGCAAGAGCATTCTGTTATGGTTTCCTAGTTTTGACCATTTTCCATTTAACAGGCCATGCATGGGGCTCCTCTTTATATAGCAGAAACATGCCCATCTCAGATTCGTGGAACTTTAGTATCTTTAAAGGAACTGTTTATAGTCCTAGGAATTCTGGTATTGCTGATAAATTTCTCTCGTGTCGTTTAAGTTACTTCCCTTTCAAGAATTAGCTAATTTTCAAGATATTTCTATTATGCAGTTGGGGTATTTAGTTGGAAGCCTTCGGATTAATACGGTTGGAGGGTGGCGATACATGTATGGACTTAGTGCACCGGTTGCTTTATTAATGGGATTAGGAATGTGGGTGCTCCCACCATCGCCTCGTTGGTTACTTCTCAGGGCGGTTCAAGGTAAAGCGCCTTTACAAGATTCAAAAGAGAAAGCCATTGAGGCCTTGAGTAAACTTAGAGGACGACCTCCTGGTGATAAAGTATCCGAAAGTCAAATAGAAGAAACGTTTCTCTCCCTGAAATCTGCCTATTCTGAGCAGGAATCTGAAGGTAGTATCTGGGAGGTTTTTCAAGGCCCAAGTTTGAAAGCCTTCATCATTGGTGGAGGTTTGGTTCTCTTTCAGCAGGTTTTTCGTCATCTCTAAAAGTTGATTTTGTCTGTAGTCCTTTCATTTTAAAAGAGTACCATTTTAGCGTAAGTACAAGTGACTCAGATTGTCTAGAAATTCTATCAACTGTGACAGATAACTGGACAGCCAAGCGTTTTATATTATGCAGGTTCCATTCTTCAGGTTTTGCTCCTCTTCCTCTCTCCCTACTTAACCAAAACTTCTGTACCATTATATCTCAAGAATGTAATTTTCATGCTCTCTGCTAAACCATAATTTCTGTACCATTATGAACCATTAGATCTCAAGAATGCAATTTTCCTGCTCTCTGCTAAACCATAATTTCTGTACCATTATGAATCAAGAATGCAGGATTTGCTGCTGCCTCCGATGCTACTAGAGTATCAGTTGTGATAGGGGTGTTTAAGGTGCATTGATAATTTAAAATAATACACAATCTAAATTAGAAAAGAATGTTTCTCTTTGACTCTTATAACTGTTTTTGGTTTTCTTATGATTTTCTTGTGATTATCTTCCTTCAGTTACTTATGACTTGGATAGCTGTTCTAAAAGTTGATGATCTTGGAAGAAGACCCCTGCTCATTGGAGGTGTCAGTGGAATTGTAAGCATTATAATCATATTTATTAATTTGGCGGCATGTGCAATAACCTTTTAATCTTTGAAGAATGGTTCACTTGGAGTTCTTATTCTGCTATCTTATATTACCGCAGGCAGTTTCCTTGCTTCTTCTTTCAGCTTACTACAAATTTCTTGGTGGATTCCCCATTGTTGCTGTAGCTGCCCTGCTTCTATATGTTGGCTGCTACCAGGTATAATTCTGTTGCTTCTTTCGCCTTGAGGAATTTGTCAATCAGTCTTTCTCTCTCTACATATTAGCACTTTTATGGTATCGCTGGAGGGGATCAAATTTGATAGGAACCTCTCTTACCTGATTTATAGACAACTTCAATGTGAAACTGGAAATTTGCTGATCCTTTGCTGCTACTTTTTCTTGTCATTAAAGTGTGAAAAACTTCTTGAGATGTCATTGCAGATATCCTTTGGACCAATCAGTTGGCTTATGGTGTCAGAAATATTTCCACTCCGAACTAGAGGGAAAGGAATCAGTCTTGCAGTTCTTACTAATTTTGGTTCAAACGCCATTGTCACATTTGCATTTTCTCCACTGAAGGTTCTTATTCCTTTAAACTTTTGCCTTGATTCTTGTTCCTTTATAGAAGTACTGGCATATTATTCTTTACCTTTCTTCCCACTATTTTTGGAGTCATCTCAAAATTGATAGATGCTTAAATTTCTGTCTTACAGGAATTGCTTGGAGCAGAAAACCTTTTCCTTCTTTTTGGTGGTATTGCATTGCTTTCACTTCTTTTCGTATCTCTTCAAGTTCCCGAGACCAAAGGTCTTAGTCTGGAAGAAATAGAATCCAAAATCTTGAAGTGATATACACGTAATGGCTGAATTCACCTTCACAAGATTTTAATAATAAACATATTTTTTCAGCAGTTGAATTGGCTAACATTGGCAGAATGATTGCAGCATACTTCTCGCTTGGAGATCTGACACGACCAGTCATTGCTGCGATTCAAGAGATCTTGTTGATCAATTGAATAGGCAGTCTCAAATTGAATAGGTGTATTCATGCTTTTCTCCCTTCTTGAAATGTGTATATCTAAATATTTTTACCAGTATGATTGAAATTCATCAACTTTCTGTATATTATTGTATCGCCAATTTTTTAGGAGTCGTATAATTAATCTGATGGCTCGAGCAAGAGAAATAAATTTAGAAATTACATGTTTGACAGTTTAAGAATAAGATTGTGGTACAAATGCGTCTACTGCTCAATGAACAATGGCCTTTCAGAGTTCAAGCTCGTGTATATTTACTTAATTCACAAGTTCAAAGTTCGAAACTGTGAATTTATAGAATTCCAAAATACATTATTTCTAGATACAAAAATTCCTTATTAAAAGTTCAAATAAACCCAGAAGACTACATGTCTGAAAATATTAGTAAAACTAAGATTTGAATACAAGCATCCCTTGCATTCTTCACATAATTCTGCAATAAAAGTACTGCAGAAGTATTTTATTGGTACAATACAAGACTGAACTAAATCAAACAAAATGGAGGGAAAAAACGTAGTTTATTTTTTATTGTTTGTTGTTTGCTGTCTGTGTCTAAAACTTCTGATTGGTGTTGCACATGTCTGTTAATTGGTTTGGAGTATTCTTTCAAGGTTCTCTTCCTCAGCTACTGCATCAGAGAGAAATATTGCTTTATTCTGTTATACTATGTAATATATTTATATGTATATCAGACTGTAAGAGTGGAAATATGAAGTTGTAGTAACTGACCTCTGTGGGCAGTGGTAAAGGTCGGAGCATTTGATGAAGATTTTGCAGTTAAATGTGCAGCCACTGGCTGTGGTGCCGCCTCAACCCTGGATGAAGGTTTTGCTGCCAGATTTGTAGTCAGTATTGCCTGTGGTGCTGGCTCAGCCCGCGATGCAGGTTTTGCAGTCACATGTACAGCCAGTACTGCCTGTGGTGCCTTCTCGGTTTGTGATGAAGATTTTGCAGCCAAATGTGTAGTCACTGCCTGTGGTGCCTTCTCGGTTTGTGATGAAGATTTTGAAGCCAAATGTGTAGTCACTGCCTGTGGTGCCTTCTCGGTTTGTGATGAAGATTTTTTAGCCAAATGTGTAGTCACTTCCTTTGGTGCCTTCTCGGCTTGTGATGAAGGTTTTGCAGCCAAATTTTCAGCCATTGGCTGTGATGCCTTCTTGGTCTGTGATGAAGATTTTGTGGCCAAGGATACAGCCACTGGCTCTGGTGCCTTCTTGGTCTGTGATAAAGATTTTGTAGCCAAGGATGCAGCCACTGTCTCTGGTGCTGCCTTCTCGGCCCGTGATGAAGATTTTACCGCCAAATGTGCAGCTTGCGGCTCTGGTTCGTCCTCTGCTCGCAACATAGAATTTACTGCCTCCTTCATCTTCTCTACCACACCTACATCTCTGGGATTTGTTCTCGGACTCAGTGCATTGGATAACACCTGAGATAGAGCTCTCTCATCTTCACCTGGCTCAAACTTATGCATCAAGTACTCCTTTACTGAAACTCCTTTGTCCCATATCTGCTCAGTTCCTTTACCAAGCTTTGATGCTTGTGAAGCTGTTCGGGCAGAGCTTGGTCTCGGATTTGCTGGGGAAGAAGCTTTTTCTGGAGTTGCAGGTGAAGAACGGACCGACAGGGTAGATGGAGCAGAGACAGTCAGGCTATGGATCTTTGAAGCAATGGCATGCGTAGCGTCAGTAACAGTGGAATAAACCGGTGCCAGCTTCTCTGTTACAGCTTCAGTCAGTGTCTTGCCCGGACTGTGAGGCTTTGCAGCCTCATTTTCTTGTATTTCCGTAGTGCGAATGGCACTATTTGCAGCTGTAATTTCACTTGTTCTCTCCCTATTCTCAAGGGATGGCCCTGCAACCGCTCGAGACGACGTCTCTGAAGAGTTGAAAGGCTTTTCATCTTGTCCAAAGGCAAGCTTTATGGTATTCGCTAAAACATGATTCTCAGCAATCACAGGATCTGCTCGAGGATGCTGCCTAGCATTCTCTTTGCAGTCCTCGGGTGCCAGCTCCGATTCATACACTGCAAAGGAAGAGAGAAGAAAAAAGAAGGGTGTTGTTCTAAGTTAAAATCAGGAATGGAATTTGGAACAACATTTAAACGGAAGGAGTTTACTTGGGGCTCCAAGATATTCAGCATCGCCATCGTCCTCCTCTTCATCCTCGTCCAAATTATAACCCCAGGATGGCGTTGGGTTCTCGTCTTCACCGTGCTTCTTCTTGTTGCTGAGAGTGTATCTCAGTTTCTTTGCCTTTTCCTTCACCTTGGTGAAAACTGATTTCTTCTGATGGTGATCGATATCCTCTTCGGGGTCGTGGTCTCTTCCAAGCGATGGCGACGAATACGACGGAGGCCATCTTGAAGCATCCGGCCCCTGATCTGCACGTGGAAATGCCTAAACTATGTTAATTCTCCACAAGCAGTACTTTTCAATGGATTTGTTTAAAACTAAAGGCAGTCTCAATTTGTGCAGTTGCAAAATATCTTGTTTGAGATTTCAGTTCCAGGATAAACAAATAATTCTTTTGTTTCATATTTTTAATTGTTTGCTTAGTCTGTATCTTTCAAATAAAAAACAATACCAAATGTTTCGAAAATTAGGCACAATTAAAAGAATTACTTCTAAAGTAGTTATCTGAAACATTAATTTCCCTTTCTGAAAAAATAAAAAGTTTTGAACTCAAATTTCAAACATCTACTAAATTTACTAAATTATTAGGGTCTCAAAACTCTTATTGAAATGTTTATAGTAACACAAAACAATGAATCTTTTACTAAACAAGTTTATTTTCACGAGTTATCAACGGATGACTAAAAGGTCGGAGATTTAAACTTCTGCTCTATTAACCTAAAAACAATATCTTTTGCAACTAGTTTAGTTTGTTGAGCCATTATCCTTTATTGATTACATTATAGTCAACAAACCCAAATGCACCAAAAATATTATTTTCATGCTAAGAATCACATCTTATTTAATTTGATCTTTTTTTAAAAATGGGTTTCTTTATATTTAATACACTAAGTGTTTTTTAAATGATTAATATTTAATGGACAAATATTTGTATAATCAACCAACCACGTAAATAAAAATAGTTAAAATTATAGAAAATTTTACGAAAATAAAAACAATTAAAATAACAAAAAAAAAATAAGCGAAAAAAATTGAGTGAAAGGATAAATGAAAGAAAATGTACATTATAAGACTAATAAGAGAAAGTGTATATATGGAGAGAAGAAGAGAAACGATGACAGTTCTTACATCAAAACGACCAACAAAACTATAAGTTACCAGGAAACAAGAAACATGAAATGAGAATTTGATTCGGACCTCGGAAAAGTTGTTCCACGGCGGGGCTAGCATTGCCACCGTATGTTTGCATGTGATTGAATTGAGACATTGTGAGATGATGAGTCTCTTCTCTCTCTCTCTCTTTCTTTGTCTTTGTTTCTCTCTCTAGAGGGGATGGGAAAAGAGGAGTATTTGAAGGATGGGAGGGGAGGGAGAGCCACATATGTTTGTATGTTGTATACTAAATATATTTGTGGGCTAAATTTCTTCAATGGGGGAAGATCCAACAAAGTGTTTATTAAGCCTTTCTTTCTCCTTTACATAAGCCTACTTCCTAGCAATTGACCAACACACATAAATCAACTTAATTTCTTCCAAAACTCCTCTCTCTCTTTCATGTTTTATCTTTGCAAGTCTTTTTTATAGGTTTAAATATTATTTGGATCCTTTACTTTTGATCATTTTGGTTTATTCTGATCCCTGGACATTCAACACGTCTATTTTGATCCATGTATTACTAGAACGTTCATTTTGATCCCTGTATTTTGAGTTTATGGCTATATTTCAAGAAATTTAGTGAGTGAAGTGTAGTGTTAAAATTATGATGGAAAGAAATGAAATAAAAATGAAGATTAAGGGACCAAGATGGATCAAAGTACTTTTTAAAATTTTGTGGAATTATACCAAAAAAGTCAATGAGAAAAAACCCCAAGTTTGGAGATCGTATAAGGATGTGTTTGGAAATGATTTGGCATGACCAAAAATCACTTTTGCCATTGCTAAAATTACTCTCATTTCTATTGATCATGTTTCGCAAATTAAAAAAGTGATTTTAAGAAAATTTAAAATCACTCTATATTGATTTTTTAAGATATCACCAATTATTTTAAAAAATCAATTATTCTTGATTTTTTTTAGTTTTTAAAATCACTCATTCCAAACACACAAGTATGCGAAACGCTTTGACAAATAACTTTTATGAATGGGTGTTCTAAAGATTCAAATATTGTATTAAACTTACTTTTATATGAATTCATGAGAATTAACAAAAGTTAAAGAGATTATTTTTAATGTTACGTACGTTTTTAGATGTCATTTCTACACAATACATTTGGGAAATATACGAAGATAGTGTTTTATGAGTTGATCATTCTTCATATATTTAATTAACAAAATCGTCTATTCCAAAGATAATTTTATATCTCGTAGCACGTTTTTTTCTTTTCTACATGAACTCTAGTTGATGCGATCCCTCCCTTCCCATCTTCTGTAAGTTACATGATTATGTGATCAACGACAATCCAAGCGTATCAACTACTCGAACCGTTCAATCGTATAGTTGATTCAACCCAAAAGATAAATGTTAGATGAATTACCTTTGTAGTCATCTTGGGCGGATAGATGACTATGCTCGAGATCTAAAATACTCAACGAATTTGATGACCAAGCATGCTCTGAGGATAAAATAGAATATCTTGAGTATTCAACTCAAATTTGACTTAAATTGTTTTGCAACTACGAGGGGCTCGTCTATTTATAAGCCAATGCCAAATGCCTTTAACAAAATATTTTGCTAAACAAAATAAACCTAAAAATCCAAGGAAAATAAAATAAACAAAATAATTGCAAAATAATTTCCTAAATGGCACCAACTTGCTATAATCAACTAGAGCAACTATTCCTTAAATCTAATTTTGATAAAATAAAATAAAATTGAGTAAAATAAAAACAAAATAATTTCCTTAATTAACAAGGAGTGGGCGGCAAGACATTTTGGCGCGAGGGAGACGGGAGACATGCGCGTGCAACGGAAAGGCCGCAGACAGTTGGGCGTGGTGAATGCAAGGGCAGCAC
>NW_019104506.1:2107581-2118698 GCF_001995035.1 Momordica charantia
TACGTGGGCGTCACAACCTACTCTCTACTAGTATGGTTGTGACACAGGGCACGTACAGTGTGTGCGGTGATGGGGAGTGCACATGGCGTGTGCTGCGCATGGGGTGTGTCCAAAGGCTTGCGGTAGGCAAGTCCTTGAGGTATGACCATTCACTTGGCTTCTCAATTTTCCTCCTCTTTTTGACCCTCGATGATTGTTCATGGAGCTTCAGAATGGACAAAATTTGTTGGTGAGATAAATGAAAGTTCCTCCTTTTAGAGGTCTTTCCTCTAACTTTTCTTCTTTGTTGATGTAGGTTAGTTCTTGGAGCTCTTAGTTCATTATGACCACATCAGTATGATTTGGTCATTTTTGATGAAAAATGAAGTATCATGAGACTATTAAGACCCCTTGGTAATCATTGTTTATTAGGGGAGATAACTATTAAGACTATTAAGACATAGTTGACAGTCTTTACATTCTCTTCCATATTCTTTGTCACTTAAACTTGCCATCTATTGTCTTTAGTTGCTTTAAAGAATGCAAGTTGCCTTTACAAATTACCGACATGAATACTTCAAGATATTTTACCGTCACTCACATACTTCGTAAGAAAATTTTATAGATGATATTTGGCCCATGAATTTCTCGAGTGGGCTTGGCTTTGATAACCCACCACCCCATGTTTGGAGCTGAGTTTTACCAATCTCATAATTCGTAAATCTAAACCCATGTTGTAAAAAAAAAAAAAATAATAATAATATTTACTATTTAACTCCGTTATAATATTTTTCTCTCTTTTTGCATTTTCTAAAACTATCTCGTACGACTTTTCACACCCAACAAATAACAATATTATATTTCCCTTGATAAAAAAAAATTATTCTCTTTATTCATCCATAACAATATTATATTTCCCTTGATAAAGAACTCGACGTCGCTCAAGTTAGTAATCAGAGTAAAAATAGAAATAAGACACCAGAGATTTCAGTGACAGGTTTTTCACTTACTTGGTGTGGAGGATTGCCCTTCATTTTATAGCCCTGCATGGTCGACCAAGAAGGACAACAGTTGGAAGTGGTAGGGGTGTCGCGTGGAGTATGGAAGCACAAAGAGGGGTGCATCCCCAACAGTGCAGAGTAGCCCCGCTGCCTGCATCGCCTGAGCATGTCGTCTAGGGCCGTTGGATGCACCCATCATGCCGACAGCACGCGCCGCCAGCTGTGGGTATGTACGGGGCGTAACCGTTTGTAGTGTTCGTCCCGTCGTGAGCATACAAGCCTTCTGCTCGGCGCCATCCTTACTGAGAATCGGTTCCCAGTGCGCCCGCGCCCGTGGAGGGGCGAACACGTGTCCTATTCGGAAGCTACCCATAACACCTTCCATCTTTCTATGTTTTTTTTTTTAATTTTTTTTATGTTACTAAGTTTGATTTTAATGAAATTGAATTTTGGCATTCTATATTTTGAAGGTTTGAATCATGTTACTTAAATTTCAACGTTTTAAAACTCCAAAATTTACATTATTATTTACTCAAGAACAAGAAAGGCATTACAAAGCAAACTATGAATACATTAAAAGAAACAAAAAATAATTATCCTAACTATTATGAAACCTATTTGTTGAATTAGACGCCCATTCTCAAAGACCATCATCTTTGCTTATTCACCAAAGAATACACCCATATTCATCAAATTCATGACACCTATACAATATCCCATATAAGTGTTGCTTGCTTCCCCAAGCCCTTATAGTCTATAAATACATCAATTTTATTATAGGTAAATGACGAAAAAAAAGGAACATATCTAATTCTATAATATTTCTCTTTTTCTCTTTCATTTAACATCTTGCTATGTTTTTAATTTCAACAGTGCCTAATTTTGCCCCAAATTTTACAACATGTTATCAGCACGAGTCTAAGTTGTTTTATACGCCTAAAGGTAGGTCTTAAAGGTAGGTTATTTATTTTCTTTTGTTATGATCAGGTAAGCTATATTTTATTTTTCATATTTACATATATTATATTATTAAGATACATACATTTGTTTGTAATAGTGTCACTATGACTAATCTCACCAAATTAGAGTTTGCCGCCCTTGAAATCAATGACAATAATTATTTGTCATGGGTACTCGATGCTGAGATTCATCTCGATGCCATGAACCTAGGAAAGACCATCAAAGAAGAAAATCCGACTACAAGTCAAGATAAGGCAAAGACCATGATTTTCCTTCATCACCATCTCCACGAAGAATTGAAAATGGAATATCTACCAATAAAAGATGTTCGTGTTTTACGACAAAATTTGAAAGAGAGATATGATCATCAGAAAATAGTTATTCTTCATCAAGCTCATTACGAATGGATGCATTTGAGGCTCTAAGATTTCAAATTAGTAAGTGATTATAATTCTGCGAAATCAGTTCGAAATTGAAGTTATGCAGAGAAAAAATTACTGATGGAGATATGCTAGAGAAAACATCTTTTACCTTTCATGTCTCTAATATGCTCTTGCAAAAACAATATCAAGAGAAATGTTTTAAGGAATACTCTGAACTCATATTATGTCTTCTTGTTGCAGAACAAAATATCGAATTATTGATGAAAAACCATGAATCTTGACCAACAGGAATAACACTATTCCTTGTAACAAATGCTGTGAATTTTAATAATCGTGGTCAAGGTCGATGGTCTGATTGCGATAAAGGAAGAAATAATTATTATTTTCGTGGTGGCTGTTTTAATCATCCACGTTTCGAAAGAACCACAGGAAATGATGATCACAAAGGAAAAACTCCAAAAGATCAGAGTTCTAGAAGTGTTGAAAATAAATTTTTCCGATGCGGTATGACTGAGCATTGGGCACATATCTGTCGTACAGCAAAACACTTAGTGGATCTCTATCAAGTGTCATTGAAAGAAAAGGGAAAAAATGTGGAGGTAAATTTTTTAGATACCAAGATGGTGATATCTTTGATCCTGCCAACATGATCAGTTTGGATGTGGCAGATTTATTGAATCTCCTAAAGAACAAATTGATGGAATTGCTAGTGCTTCTTTTGATCTTAAAAATATCTAGAATTAATGATTTTTTTAATACCAATATCTTTCATGTTTGATCCTCTGTATTCCAAGTTTTTTTTTTTAATTTCTTATTGTAATTATTTTGTTTAAATGAAGAATCATGGACAATTTTCATATGCTGGATGACTAAAAAATGAGCAATGAAGATATATGTATGGTAGATAGTGCAACTACGCAAACAATATTGAAATGTAGAAGATATTTTTCCAAATTGACAATGCTGGAAGCAAAAGTTAATACAATATCAGGTTCTGCCAACTTGATTGAAAGTTTTGGAAAAACATATATTATTTTGCCTAAAGAAACAAAATTTACAATTGACAATACATTGTTCTCTAGTTAACCAAAGAGAAATCTACTGAGTATTAAAGATATACGTTGCAATGGTTATCATATTCAGATCAATAACAAGAATAATATAGAAAATCTCTATATTATATTTATTGTCTCACATAGTAAACATATACTGGAAAATCTACTTGCTCTATTTTCTGAATTATATTATACTCACATACGAGTAATTGAAACATATGCAATAATGAACCTAAAGTTCATGAATCCAGATATATATACTATTTGGCATGACTGGTTGGGTCATCCTAGATCTACAATAACAAGAATAATTATGGAGAATTCACTTGGAATTCAATTAAAAAACCAAAAGGTTTTTCAATCTAATGAATTATCATGTGATGCTAGCTCTTAAGGCAAATTACTCATTAGACCATCACCAGCTAAAGTAGGGACTGAATCACCTGCATTTTTAGAATAAATTCAGGGTGATATATATGGACCTATTAATCTACCAAACGTTAGATATTTTATACTGTTAATTGACGCATCTAGCAGATGGTCACACGTGTGCTTATTATCAAGTTGAAACTTTGCTTTTGCAAGATTACTTACTCAAATAATAAAGCTACGAGCACAATTTTCTGATTATATAAAAAAGAGCATTCGTCTAGATAATGTTGGTGAATTTACATCCCAATCATTTAATAATTATTGCATGGCGATTGGGAGAAGTGTTGAACATCCTGTAGCTCATGTTCATACACAAAATGGTTTAGCAGAATCATTTATAAAGCGATTGCAGTTAATTGCTAGACCATTGCTTATGAGAGCTAAGCTTCCTACATCTATATGAGGTCATGCTATTTTGCGTGCATCATCACTTGTACACATTAGGCCAATAGCCTATCATAAGTACTCCCCCTTACAATTAGCTTATGGCCAAGAGCCAAATATTTCCCATCTGCGAATTTTTGGATGCGCAGTATATGTTTCAATTGCTCCACCACAACGTACTAAGATGTGTCTGTTAGGGTAGACTTTTTACTGCAGAAACATGTGTCGGTAGTCTTGTTTGACCACGTTTTTGACCACTTCCCCATTATTATTTGCCAAAAAGAACCACATATTCTTAAAGTAGAACATGCATAGATTATTTTTGCATAAAAGTCAAACTATGGTACTTTAGGAAAAATATGAGATAAATGCGGTCAAAGTTGGAATAAAATAACAGAATTCTGTCTTTGCAGAATTGCGCCCAACGCATTTTTTGATGACAAAATGTCAAAACGCATATTTTGATTAATGAAGGGCAAGGAGGACATTTCCCACATGGATCCAAGTCCAAGTGAGGTGTTAGGTGAATCTCAACCCTTTTCCACCTAAAATGGAGGGGAGTTTCAACCAACCTATTGTGCTATAAAAGGAAGCCATTCATCCCTCAGCAAATCATCCCTTCCAAGCTTCATTTCATCTTCTTTTAGATGCTATCTAGTTGTAGAACATGTTTTTAGGGTTTATGTTCATGTTTTAGTTGTTCATTTCTTCGTTTTTCACGCTTTTACCTTTCGTATTGCTTTTAATTCGAGTTCTTACTTCCATTTTTTGTTCATTTTGTTATTTTAAAGCTCTTTAGTGAGTTTCAACTCCCCTGACGCTCGAGAGAGAAGAAGGTCAAGTTAGAACTCCTTGTACGACTTATTTATTCATTTAAATTCAATTAAAAATACTTTCTTTATGTTCTCGTGCATTTACTTTCATTTAATTATGTTCTAAATTAGTTATCAACCTCCTTGTGGAATGMCTTAGTCAAATGATTTGATTTTCAACACGCTCGGGATTTTGGCCAGATTGCGCCTGACACTTTTTTGGGTTGGTTTCTAAAAACTTCTCTTTACRTCTTTTTTYCATTTGGCYARTGGGAACTTGATTTATACACCAAAKCCCAACCTTGGGAAARGTGAGTTAGGTAAAATAATAGGAAACCAATATGGGATGTGACTTAGGAATAAGCGCATAAAACATGGTCCTAGGCATAGGCCATCTGACCCATAATGCAAATGAGTTGGTAGATATTCTCTAGGATTGTAATCACACATAGGAATATGATTGTAGGTTACCCTAGTCTCTACGGCAACCAAAAGCGGTAGTGAAAGAGTAGAATTCAAATCCCAAGAAAAGTCAGGAATTGCACCTAGTGCATTTTCCCAACATAGTGTGTTTTCCATGTTTTGCATCAAAACTAAGGTAGGAGACAAGGAGGTTGAGTTTCATTAAATTGCTTGTTACTTAAAACCCCAAACGACAATATTTCATCACATTTTTCTTCCTAAGTCACAATTGCATATTTAAACCATTTCACTGCATTACTTGATTTTGAAAAGCTACAAGTCCCTGGGGTTCGACCTTGGATTACTTTCGAGTATTACTTGTGACCGTGTGCGCTTGCACGAGTCTCTAATCTTTTTAAAGGTAGAGAAAGTCCCAACAAGTTTTTGGCGCCGTTGCCAGGGACTTAAGTTTTCCAAACATATTCTTTTTAAGTGAATTGTTTAATTGTGTGATTGTTGCATACCTCTGTTATTCGACTTAATTGTTATATCTAACTTTTAAGGGAGTTGTGTATGAGCACAAGGTCAGGTTGGTTGACCTTTGATCCAGAAATTGAAAGAACCCTTAAGAGGAGAAGGCGTGAGCAGAGGTTGAGAAAAAGAAAGAAAGTAAAAAAGAGAAAGAAGTTGAAGAAGAAGAGACCATCGAGATGAATAGAAATCCACAAGATCCTCCACGGCCACAAAATCCACCTGTGAATGGAGATATGACAGGTGAAGGAGTAGCAAATCGAGCAAGAAAAATTCCCAATCTGATCTTTCTAGCAGACAACCGAGATGTAGCCATGCGGAATTATATCACTCATGCGTTCCACAACCAAAATTCAGGGATAAATAATCCTTTATTCCAAGCCGCACAGTTCGAGGTTAAGCTAGTCATGTCCCAGATGTTATAGACGATGGGCCAGTTCGGAGGATTGACTGACGAAGATCCTTATTCCCATCTAAAATCCTTTATTGAAATAGCTAATGCATTTCAACTTCCTCGTGTCTCTGAGGATGCACTAAGATTAAAAATATTTCCTTTTTCTCTCAGGGATGGTGCAAGGACTTGGCTAAACGCACTAGAACCAAATTCTATCAACACATGGGCGGAACTGAGGGAGAAATTTTTGGCAAAGTACCACACTTTGACTAGGAACGTAGACCTTCGAGAGGACATTGTGTCTTTTAGACAGAAGGAGAACGAAGCAGTTCAAGAAGCTTGGGAGCGTTTTAAGGAATTACTGAGAAGATGCCCGAGCCATGGATTGCCCACATGTGTGCAGATTGAACAATTCTATAGAGGATTGGATCGTTCATCAAGGATGATGTTGAACACTGCAGCCAATGGCTCGTTGTTAGAGAAGTCGGTAAATGAGATCATTGATATCTTGAATAAGATGACAGACATTAATGACCAAGGCGAAATAGGAAGGTCATTACCAAAGAAGCAAGTATCAGCCAGAGTCTTTGAGTTAGACACAGTAGCTTCAATGCAAGCCGAAATGGCGACTATGAACCAGATGTTAAAACAGTTGACAATGGAGAAGGAAACTAAAACCGTCATTTCGGCGATACCTGAACGCCCTCCTGTTTTACAAATTTCAGATATCTAGGTGTAAGAAGTTTGGTGAGCATGAGACGGTAGCCTTAACAAAGTGTAGTAGTGATGCTCTAGGGAATCCATTACCTATTAAGTGTAAGGACCCATGTAGTTTCACTATTCCTTGCTCAATAGGAGGTAAGAACCTAGGAAGAACATTGTGTGACTTAAGAGTAAGCATTAATCTTATGCCTCTTTCTGTCTTTAAAGAGTTAAAATATAGGAGAAGCTCGTCCCACTACTGTCACTTTACAACTAGCTGATAGATCTATAAAGAAATCGGAAGGAAAAATAGAAGATGTGCTTGTTAAAGTTGATAAATTTATTTTTCCTACTGATTTCATAATTTTAGATTGTGAAGCAGATCTTGAGGTGCCGATTATTCTTGGGATGCCATTTTTAGCAACTGGAGATACAGTTTTTAATGTTAAGAAAGGAGAGATCACGATGAAGGTCAATGATGAGCTGGTAACCTTCAATGTCCTCGATGCGATGCGTCTCCCAGATGAAGTCGAGGAGTGCTCTACAATGGGGGCAATCATGGAGGAACTCCAGCAAATGATGGTGGAAGACTTAGAAGCAGATTTGGAGGCCGCAGAAAAAGAATCCAAAATTGCGCCTGGCGCAATTTTGCCTCAATTTGAGCGTTTTGAGTTTTTGCAACCAACAATAGCAGATTTGAAGACCTTGCAACCTTCCATCATTGAACCTTCAGAATTGGAAAAGAAACCCCTACCTTCTCATTTAAAATATGCTTATTTGGGTTTAAACGATACTTTGCCTGTTATTATTTCTTCATATTTGTCTAATGAACATGAATCTTTGCTTTTACAGGTTCTATCAAAGTACAAGAGGGCTATTGGATGGACCATAGCGGACATAAGAGGAATTAGCCCTACATTTTGCATGCACAAAATTATCCTGGAGGAAGGAGCCAACAATTCTATTGAGTGCCAGAGGAGGCTTAACCCCAAAATGAAAGAGGTGGTCAAAAAGGAAATCATAAAATGGTTAGATGCTGAAGTGATCTACCTCATCTCGGATAGCAGCTAGGTTAGCCCGGTTCAATGCGTTCCCAAGAAGGGTGGTATGACGGTGATTACAAACGACGACAACGAGTTGATCCCAACTAGAACGGTGACTGGTTGGAGAGTATGTATGGACTACCATCAGTTAAACAAGGTAACTCTAAAAGACCATTTTCCATTACCCTTTATTGACCAAATGCTTGATCGTCTTCCAGGGAAAGAGTGCTATTGTTTCCTCGATGGGTATTCTGGTTACAACCAGATTACTATAGCTCCGGAGGACCAAGAAACGACCACGTTCACGTGTCCCTATGGGACATTTGCTTTCCGGAGGATGCCGTCTGGTCTTTGTAATGCTCCCACTACCTTCCAAAGATGCATGACCGCTATTTTTTCAGACATGATAGAAAGCACGATAGAGATTTTCATGGATGATTTTTCGGTGTTTGGTGAGTCATTTGATGTTTGTTTAGAGAACTTAGACAATGTTTTAAAAAGGTGTGAAGAGACTAACCTTGTGCTTAATTGGGAGAAGTGTCATTTTATGGTACGTGAAGGTATAGTATTAGGTCACAGAATTTCAAAAAAAGGAATTGAGGTCGATAGGGCTAAAATAGATGTGATTGCTAAACTACCCCCTCCCACAACTGTAAAAGGTGGTAGAAGTTTCTTAGGACACGCAGGTTTCTACCACAGTTTTATAAAAGATTTTGCGAAAATTTCTAAGCCTTTGTGTCAGTTGTTGGAAGTGGCTCGACCCTTTGTTTTTTATGAACATTATTTGAAAGCTTTTGAGACACTTAATAATGCACTTAGCTCAACACCTATCATAATTGAACCAGATTGGAACTTGCCATTTGAACTAATGTGTGATGCAAGTGATTTTGCTGTAGGTGTGATGTTGGGTCAACGAAAAGGTAAAGTTCTTCATCCTGTTTATTATGCAAGTAAAATTTTGAATAGTAGTCAGTTAAACTATACTGTGACTGAGAAAGAACTTTTGGCTGTTGTTTTCGCATTTGATAAGTTTCGTTCATATTTGATTGGGACTAAAATGATAGTGTTTACCGATCATTCTGCACTTAAATACTTGTTTGCTAAAAAAAAGCTAAGCCTAGGTTGATTAGATGGATCTTGTTGCTAGAAGAGTTTGACTTAGAGATAAAAGATAGGAAAGGAACAGAAAACCAAGTAGCGGATCATCTATCTAGGCTAGAGTCTTCTTTGCAGCATGATAGTTGTGAGATTAAAGAGCATTTTGTGGATGAGTATCTTTTAGCTATTTCTGATGTCCCTTGGTATGCTGACTATGCGAACTATCTGGTGAGCAAATAATTCCTAATAATTTGAGTAAGCACCAGATAAAGAAGTTCTTTCATGATGTTAGGTTTTATAGATGGGATGAACCTTTCTTGTTTAAACTAGGACCTGACGATATTCTTCGCAGGTGTGTTGCTGAGCGTGAACAGACGGAGATTCTAGAGGCATGCCATAAATCACCATATGGTGGGCATTTTGCTGGACGTAAGACTGCAGCAAAGGTCCTCCAAAGTGGTTTCTTTTGGCCGTCTCTATTTCGAGATGCTCACATATTCGCTCAAGGATATGACTGTTGTTAAAGATCAGGTAATTTGACAAGGAAGCATGAGATGCCCTTAAACCCAATATTGGAAGTTGAACTCTTCGATGTTTGGGGCATCGACTTCATGGGTCTGTTCCCATCTTCATTTGGTAAGAATTACATTCTCTTGGCTGTTGATTATGTCTCGAAATGGGTTGAGGCTTTGGCCACCCCTACTAACGATGCCAAGGTAGTTTCTCTCTTCTTGCAAAAGTTTATTTTCACTAAATATGGTACACCTAGATGCTTGATTAGTGATGAGGGTACGCACTTTTGAATAGGGCAGTAAGTAATTTGCTTAAAAAGTATAACATTCACCACAAGATTGCTATTGCATATCACCCTCAAACTAATGGACTAGCGGAGATATCAAATAGGGCAATAAAGTCAATTTTAGAGAAGTCCGTGAATGTAAATAGGAAGGACTGGGCTATTAAACTTGATGATGCTTTCTGGGCGTATAGAACTACCTATAAAACTTCATTAGACATGTCCCCATATCACATTGTTTTTGGTAAAGCATGTCATCTTCCGTTAGACTTAGAACATAGAGCATATTGGGGTACGTGGAAACTAAATTTTGATTATGTGGCTGTAGGTGAAGCGAGATTGCTCCAGTTACATGAGTTGGATGAATTTCGTCAGTTTTCTTATGAGAATGCCAAGATGTACAAAGAAAAAACTAAGAAGTGGCATGATAAAAAGATAATGGACAAGAATTTAGAATCTGGAAACTTAGTTTTGCTTTTTAACTCTAGATTAAAGTTGTTTCCAAGTAAGCTTAAGTCTAGATGGTCGGGCCCATCGTAGTTGAACATGTTTATCCACATGGAGCGGTGGACTTAAAGGGTTCCAAAGGTAATATCTTTAAGGTAAATGGACATCGGGTCAAGAAATATTATGGTGAGTATATTGACAGAGGTAAAACCTCTGTAATACTGAAAAACCCACGAAAAAACAGTTGAAACAGTCACTCAGACAGTTTGGGGGGCAGTTTTTTATGTAAAATATTTTTTGTCTTCTTTTGCGAAATTTTTACATTTTCTTTAAGGCTCTTTTGTGTAGATTCCAAATCTAATTTTTGTTTTTGCATTTGAATTTTGCAGGATCAAGATTCGACCTCGTCATAATTGCGCCTAGCGCAATTTAAGAGAACAAAATTCGATTTTAGAGTTATAGATTAGGGCTTTCGTGGGCTTTATATGGGTTATGTTTAAATGGGTTTTGGGTTGTTTTTAAATCAAAAGGAGGCCCAATTTTGAACCCAATTATGTTTTTAATATGTTTTAAAACATAAAACAAAAAGCCCTAGGATTTGAAAACACCCAATTCACGATTTTCACCAAGATTTTCTTACTTGTTTTCAAATCTTATCTCAAGAAATCTCAAAGAATCTCAAAGTCTCTCTCATCTCT